>JAOSBN010055742.1:0-14219 GCA_027563595.1 Erythroxylum suave | reverse complement strand
ACAGTGGTTAAAATTTCTATTCTATACAAACAGTTCTGAAAAGGGTTACAAAAAGGAAGACACAATTCAACCCCCCCCCCTTCTTGTGCATTTTAAATATCGTTTTCTAAGTGTTGTATTAACGTGTGAATTACTTCAACGTTATCCTACCAGATAGAGATGAAGCTTATCTCCTCATTATCCTAGACTTCAAGACTCTCATTCCAACTCAAATTCTACTGCTTTCCTTTTTGCTGGACATTGGATTTTTGATGGGCCAGGATTAGTGGATTTCTTTTAGACTTTGAACAATGGGCTCTTCTTCGGCTTCGAATTTTCGGCCCAAAACAGTAAAAATGGGCCGAACCTATTTTTCGGTGTAAACATAATAATTTTGGACAGGCTAACTTTTTGATTCTTTTCTTAACTTTTCGGTTTTATATCTCTAACCCTTCTATAACGCCTGTTGTGGTGTCCCTAGAGCAAACGATTGCTGCTAAAGAGAAGGTGAGGGCTTTCCTTTCTTCTGACTTTGATGCCTTGGACGAAGCCATTGTACAGGAATCACTCCAGGCCATAAAGATTCTGTTGTCCTCTGATCTTTTGGCCACTGAGAAGGCGGTGTTGATTTATCTAAAGGTCAGGATCAGCAGCCTGACGACCTAGTTCTTAAATTTCTCCAACAAGAAGAAAAGACGTCAATCAGCAAATGAGTCATTTTCAGACTTTGAACTCTTCTTATGGTCTCCAAAAGAATGCAATGGAAACCCTTTCAGAGGAAGTCAAGAAATCCAAGCTGGAGGATGATAATCAGATTACTCAGATAAAAGCCTGGGAGGATGAGATCAAGGTACTCCAGGAAAAGATTGCCACTGCGCAATAAGAAATGTCTGGTCGTTGGATCTCCTTGGTGGGTCTGAGAGAAAACTTAAAAGGGAAGAAACAAGAGGCAACCGAAAGTGGAGAAGAGCTGAAAAAGCTCTATCCTTCCATTGTGGCCTATTCTTCCAGTCTGAGGGAAGCAGAGAGGACCATCTAAGACTACCTACTCCAATGGGACAAAATCAGACACACCCAATACTGATTCCTTGATATGTAGAATATTTGTTGACTGTTGTTTGTACAACCTGCTATGTAAGCAGCTTATTTTGAATGGATTTTAACATCTAGCTTAGCATTCTTTTAACTCATATTTGCTATCGTTGAATGACAAGCAGGAACTTTATTTCATTTGTTTGGCACAAAGCCAACTATTTTTACATGATTTTGGGCAGCCTACTTTACAAACTTTTATCAGTGGCCACCCAGACTACATGCATCTGAATTTACCCCTTTTGAATATTCTCCAACATAGTGGTATAATATCTCTTTAATTACTTGCCATTGATATATTTTCTGTGAGTTTCTCCAGATAGACTTGATAACCAATATGCATTCCCACGTAGCACCTTATATACTTTGAATGGCCCTTCCCAGTTTGCCGACCACTTCCCATACACCCGATCCTTACTTCCAATAAGTAGCACCAATTTCCACACCAAATCACCCTCTTCAAAACTCTTCTTTTTTACCTTCTTATTGTAGGCTCCAGCAACCTTCTTTTTCTGCAGAATCATTCTATTGAGAGCATCCATTCTCACCTGATCCAATTCCTCTAGTTCCAACATCATTGCCCGCGAATAATCCTATGGCGTTAAATTATTTTGCCACGCAACCCTTAAAGAACGCACCACCACCTCCATAGGCAGTACGACATTATGCCCAAAATTTAACGAAAATGGGCTTACTCCAGTTGCGCTTCGT
This sequence comes from Erythroxylum suave, assembly GCA_027563595.1. Taxonomy (NCBI): domain Eukaryota; kingdom Viridiplantae; phylum Streptophyta; class Magnoliopsida; order Malpighiales; family Erythroxylaceae; genus Erythroxylum; species Erythroxylum suave. The sequence continues at coordinate 12,437 of JAOSBN010055742.1, read as the reverse complement.
TTTGATGTCCTGTATGCCCACAGAGTTTCGGAAAGAAGATTGTGCCAGTCCCTAGGATTATCCTCCATCATCTTCTGCAAAATATTGATTATGATTTTGTTTGAAGCTTCTGTTTGTCCATTTGCCTGAGGATAATAAGGACTTGACCTTAGCAATTTAATACCATAATCCTCCGCGAACTCCCTAACCAATTCTCCTGTGAACATTGCTCCTTGGTCAGTGGTAACTGACTCGGGGATCCCAAACCTATGGATCAAATTTTGCTTGACGAACTGAATGACGTCCTTCTGCTCGACCTCCTTCATTAGTAAAGCCTCCACCCATTTGGTAGAAAAGTCCATGGCTACTATTATCAAAGAATGGCCTTTGGATGATGCAGGGTAAAGTTTTTCGATCAGATCGATGGCCCACCCTCGGAATGACCATGGCTTGATTACACTTGTCAACTCTGTGGCCGGTATTCTTTGAATTTTCCCCATGCTTTTGATATTGTTTACAACCTTTTGTATACTTGAAACAATCATCAAATATGCGAGGCCAGTAATAACCATGCCTGCGAATCAACTAAAGCATTTTTCCTTCAGATTGATGAGCACCACACACACTCTCATGAACTTGTTTCAACACTTCTATAGATTCCACAGGACCTAAGCATTTAAGGAGAAGACCATCGGCAGTTTTCCTGTACAAAGTGCCTTCCACCAGGAGATAATTCAACCCCTGCATCTTGATTCTATAGGGTGTCTTTCCCTTTGGATTTTCCAAGTACTCTCTAATAGAACTTCTCCAATCACCAGCACACTATACATCAGTATTGAACACATCAACTGGCATCCCTCGTTCTTCGATAGCCGGAAGATTTTTCTTCTGGATAAGGACAAACTTATGCATCAGTTCATCAGACATTTTCACTCCCGAGGCCGCCCTAGCCATTGAATCAGCTTCCCAATTGTCCTCTCGTGGAATGTAGAATAAATCCATGCACTCAAAATCTTCTAACAACTGAACAGTAACAGCAAAATATGGAGCCAAAGAAAAGTTGTTGCACTTATATTCACCGTTTAGTTGCCTGATAACCAATTGTGAATCTCCATATATAGCTAAACTCTTAGCACCCAATTCTTTGAGAATCTCCAATCCAATTATTAGAGCCTCATACTCAACTTGATTGTTAGTGCATAGGAAGTTTAAATTAAAAGAGAGCGTAGTTTTAATACCTGCTGGGGATATGACAACCACTCCTGCCCCAACGGCATCATTTGTGCTAGACCCATCAAACTTAAAAATCCACGGGGCTCTTTCTAAACAAAACACATTCAAGTTAAGTTCTTCAATGTTAGGGACTTCTATACTCGGATGATTAGCCAGAAAATTTGCGACAGCTTGCCCTTTCACAGATTTCTGATATAGGAACTGCAAAGTAAATTCGATTAAAGCGATAGCCCATTTTCCTATTCTCCCCGTGATAATTGGCCTTGTCAACATGTGTTAATCACATCAGTGTTAAACACCACAAACACTAAATTTCCAATCATGTAATGTCTTAACTTAGTGCACGCAAAATATAAGGCCAGACACACTTTTTCAATTGGAGAATATCTGACTTCGGCATCTTTGAGAGTCCTACTCAAATAATAAATAGCTTGTTCATTACCTTTAGCGTTGTTCTGAGCTAACACGCAACCAATTGAGGTTTCTGACGCTGCTAAGTATAAATGAAGGGGATGATCTTTCCTTGGTGGCATGAGCATTGGTGGCGAAGATAAATACTCCTTGATTTTGTCAAATGCTTACTGATGTCTATCTTCCCATACAAACTCCTCTTCTTTCTTTAGTTTGAGTAGTTCTGAAAAATCCTTTATCTTGCCTGCCAAGTTAGAAATAAACCTCCTTAGGTAATTAATCTGACCCAGGAACCTTTGCAGTTCCTTTTTGCTTCTAAGGGGTGTTGCCTGTGCAATCACTTTAGCTTTGTTGTCGTCAACCTCGATGCCCCTCTGATGGACCAAAAATCTGAGAAAATTTTCAGCTCTTACTCCAAAAGAACACTTTAAAGGATTGAGTTTGAGCTGGTGTCTCCTCAGCCTCTCAAATCCTTGCCTGAGATGTTCTATATGGTCACGCTGCCTTTTAGACTTGATAGCCACGTCATCGATGTGGACTTCAACCATTTTCCTAATGATATCATGGAAAATGAGGTTCATGACTCTTTGATAAGTAGCTCCAACGTTCTTTAGCCCAAAAGGCATCATAACCCATTGAAATGTGTCGATTGCTCCTGGACACCGGAACACTATTTTTTGAATATCATTTTCGGTAATTTTGATATGATTATAACTAGCAAAACAATCCCAAAATGTTAATATTTCATGGTTGGCAGTGGCATCAATAAGCAAGTCACTAGTCAGCATTACATATAAATCCTTAGGTATGGCGGCATTTAAGTCTTGGAATTCTACACACAAACTCTAATTTTTCCGTTTTTCTTGATACAAGGACTATATTTGCCAGCCACTCAGTATACTTCACTGGTCTAATAAAGCCTACTTTGAGAAGCCTTTCTATCTCTTCTTTTACCTTCATCTTTACTTCCTTGGAGATTCTCTTAGGCGGTTATTGAAAAGGACGAAATTCTGGCTTGATGGGTAGTCAGTGTTCAACTAAACTCCGATTTAAACCTAGCATATCCTTGTAATCCCATGCAAAGAAGTCTTTATACCCGTGAAATCCTTGTAATCCCATGCAAAGCAGTCTTTATACTCGTGAAATCCTTGTAATCCCATGCAAAGTAGTCTTTATACTGGTGAAGCAGCTTGATTATTTCTTCGCGCAGCTCCTTATTAATAAGCCCACTGATATATGTTACTTTAGGATCCTCGGTTGTATTCAAATTGATTTCTTCCTAAGGGTCCTTTACTTGAAGTCTCTCATTTTCCATTTGGGTGGCGAGACTTGTAGCTCCTCCAGACTTATTTCATCTCTTAATATTTTTGGGCTTTCTCCCTCATAAACTGATTTTGTTCCAAAAATCTCAACTTCACGGTTGGCCATTAATTGTTTCCTGGCCTGCTATAAAATTCCTTCCTGGATGACCCTTGCAGCTACTGACCACCCTACCTCACTTTCTTGAGCAATCATTGGCCTGATTGGCCAACGTCTTCTTCCATCGGCCTAAAAGGAATGATGCTTTTATTCTTCTTACTGGCACCAGTTGCATGCAGCAGCAAATGCTTGTCTTTGGCAAATTTCATCAACGTAGGTCTGCCTTCTTTGTGCAGACCTTCAAAAGTAATTGGTGTGGTGTTTCCGTGGTAATAGCAGGCGTCCACCAAATTGACTTCAGCACTAAAAGGATTATTGTCTGTCTTAACCATTTCCACGTTGTCGCCATGCCAGAATAATAAGAACTGGTGTAGGGAAGATGGCACACACATGTTGGTGTAAATCCAATCTCTGCCCAGAAGTAACTTGTAACTTGCATTTGTATTGATTACGAAGAAAGCAGACACACACATCTTACTCCCCGCTGTTATTTGTAGCAGAACTACTCCCAATGTTCTTGCCACGTCCCCAGTCAACGCAGTTACCACTAAGTCTGTACCAATGATATCCTCTTCTCTTTTCCCAAACCCCAACAACACTTTCAAGGGAATTCCATTTACAGCCGCTCCATTGTCCACCAAAACTCTGTTCAGTGGCCTTCCATTGATACAAGCCCATATGTACGGTGGCTTGGTATGATTCACTTTTAGCGGCTTGTTGAATGTCAGAATTTTGCTGTCCTCAGTCTCCTGCAATTTTTTCGAGAATCCTTCCGCTACATTCTGTTCTTCTTTTGTAGCTCAGGCTTCTTTTTCGTCTTTTGGCTTGTCCTCCGCTTCGTCATCAGGATCGACACGGCAAAAAATAGTTGGCAACAACACTGAAGCAACTCCCATATAATAAACAGGGACATCACTAACATTAAAGTAACTTTTTACCTAAACTTCTGCATCGTCATCCTCTGTCGCCTTCCTTCTAAATTTACTCTTCTGAATTCCTTTTTCACAATGCTCAACCATCTGCTTGGTAATGTTGGCCAGCTTCTTCCCCTTATCAAGCATCTTTTGTTTCTCTGCAAAGTGAGCCATGACTTGAACTTGAAGTTTTATTTCCAAATCTTCTTTTGTTTGGAAAAGTCTCTCGGCCAACTTCTTGCACCGCACCCTTCTTTTTCTTGTTCTAGCGTTTTTCTGAGTAGCAGTAAGCATTTCCTCTTTATTCTTCCTTTTACTTTCCACCCGAATCCACTCTCCAGCTTTCTTGGGCATCGATGGCTTAACAAATTTTGGGTGACCACTAGTGCTAATGACCACTTAGTCACCGGCTTCCTTGTTATTTCTAGTGACTCGGTCACCGATCCTTTCCAATGCACTGACTCTCTCTTGACTTTTAGAGGCAGTGGTCAGGTTGTCTTTCCTTTTCCGCATGTTCAACACTTTCGCCTTCCAAACTTGATTCGTATGCTTCTGACTCTCTTTTTGGTTGAGTCAATTCCTCATGTCAACATTTGCTACGTTCACTGACCCCATCGGAAATGGATTTTGGTCAATGAGCATAGCCTCCTATAGGAACTTGAGAATTTTCCTGTTGATGCAATCTTAGATAACATTCCTGAAGGCCCAACACATGTTGGTGGAATGAGTCCACACGTTATGATATTTGCAATAGTCTTTGGCCTTCGTCTTCTCATTGGTAGGCAAAACGTGATCTTCTGGCAAAGAAATAAAATCAATTTTCATTAGATAATCGAAAATTTCAGATGTTCTACTTACATCGAAGGTGCACTTGCTCCCCCTCTTGTCACTATTTTGTTGCATTCTATGAGGCATCTTTACCAGGTGTGGGCATACTATGCTTCCAGTATCCAATACGGCAGCTATAGCAACTTCTACTTTAGCCTTGTGGACTTCCTTGAAATAAGTCCCTATAGTCTGCTTTTTCAACTTATTGTCTTCTTTGAGCAGCTCCTCGTATTCTGTCACCTTCATAGCCAACTCGAAAAAGTCTCAAAAATTCATGTCTTGAAACTTTTTCCTCAGTTCTAGGTCCAAACCCTTTTGCGCCATCTTCACAAACTCGGTTTTCGGAATATTGATCTTGCACTTATTTCTCATTCTTTTGAACCTTGCAATGAAATCATCCGCCTTCTCTCCAGTACGCTGAGTAAGCCTGGACAAATTCGCGATACTAACATCAGACTCACTTCTGTAGAACTGAGCATAGAAGAGTCTTGTCATATCTACCCACCCAAACACGGAGTCTCTTAGCAGCGACACGTACCAAGAGAAAGCAACTCCACTTAACGAATTTGGGAACAATTTCAAAAGCAAATACTAGTAGTTCTCATAGCTAGAAAATTTCGAGCATTGGGTGGTGAACCTCACTATGTGCTCAATGGTAGATTGTCTATCATTTTTAGAAAACAGTATAAAATTCGAGATTTTTATGCCCCTAGAAAAAGTTGCCCTGTCAATGAATTCAAGATAAGGCTTCCTAAATTCAGGTTGAACAATTTGATTGAACCCGGGCCCATACAACTCTTGGACAATCTCGTGTAGCTCATCCCTGGTAATGTGATCTATCGTCTGAGTGTTTTGCCCATACATCGCTTGGCCTATGTTCACCAGCTGCTGAACTGCTTGGTGACCTGTACTCCTTGGGAATTCCTGTATGTGGTTGATCACCAGACTCCCATTGCCCCCTGAGCTCATTCCCTCTTCATAGAAGTGAGGTTGAGTACTAGTGTGGCTGTGGAAATGAGTGGGAGTCTTGTTGTTAATGGACATTGGAGGCAAAATGGTTCTCGATGTCTCATCCCTTTTGTGTGGTGGCTAGTAGGTAGACATTGGTTGTTTCTTCTTGTTGGCGCTGTCAATCCTAGTAGAGTGCCCCTGAGCTTCTTCGTAGGAGAAGTTTCTCCTAGCTTGACAACCTTGACTGCCAACTTCTCACTTTCAGTTGGAGTAGTCGTAGGTACAACTGACTGATTTTCTACTACCACTGGTAACTTGTTGGCCTGCGATTCAGTTTGAAGCGGTGGCTTGCTAAACCCACCTCCGCCTATGCTTTTGTCTTTATCCGGCATGGCAGATCCACTGATCGCAACCAAAATCTCTTTGCGATTACTTTGTGTCGTGTCAACCAAAGTGCTCAAAAGAGTGTTAGTTTTAGCTGTCGATTTTTCTATGACCTCCAGAACCTTCATTAAAAGGATCTCAGTGTTACTTACTTGACTTAACTCAACGAATTGAGCCTAATCTATCTGCATTGCTGTTGCAACGATTTCCATATCATCATCTCCACCGACAGAAATGTCAGTACTCTTACTAGATCTTGTTTTCGTCATTGTGGGTCCCACTAGGTGTGCCAAAAATATGTTTGCCTTTATTTTGATTAAAGGTTAACACGTAGCCCTTTGTTTCGTTGTGAATGTGTTTGCGAGCGTGCCAAAAATTTAAAGTGATTTTAAACTAGGAAATAAGGAAAAAAGATATTGCGACTCGTAATTTCTAACTTCTAATCAAACGATTGTGTATGCTAGAAAGGAACAAAAATCTAACAGAAAAGAACTTTACTTTATTGGTAAATAATTCGGCAAAACGCAATGACGAAGAAATTGAAAATAACTGATAACAATTGAAAAGAGAATACTATGCTAAAACTAAAGAATTGCCAAAGAAATAAAATGATAGATTTACTGGAATGTCAAGCTTTTGATATGTAAGATGATGGTGCTGGAATGTCAAGCTTTTGATATGTAAGATGATGGAGAGCCTTTCTTCTGCCTCAAAACTTCTATTTATAACCAAATTGATGGGTGTTCAACCTTGATCAAACTTGCAATCCGATAAAACTTTATCCTACCAGATAAAGATAAAACTTTATCCTGCCAAATAGAGATAAGATTTGGATAAAACTTTATCCTGCCAGATAAAGATAAAGCTTACCTCCTCATTATCCTAGACTTCAAGACTTTCATTCCAACTCAAATTCTACTACTTTCCTCTTTGCCAGACACTGGATTTTGATGGGCCAGAATCAATGGATTTCTTTTGGACTTCGAACTATGAACTCTCCTTGAGCTTCGAGTTTTCGGCCCAAAACAGTAAAAATGAGCCGAACCTATTTTTCAGTGTAGACATAATAATGTTGAACATACTAACTTTTTTATTCTTTTCTTAACTTTTCGATTTTATTTAGTTTAATAATCTTTGTTATTAAAAATCGATCAGATTAGTAGTTAATCAATCACAATTCATAAATAATCAGTTTTGTAAATTTAAATTAATCAATTAATTTTTATTTATCATTCCTATTTTTAATTAAATTTTAAATTTTTCCATACTTAAAAAATAATCTTCTTTAATTATTTTCAAAATTTTTAATTTTATTTAATTTTTAACTAAATTTATGACAGTTCTTACCCCATTTAGCTTTCGATATGATGTTTAAAACGTTGTAAAATTCTAAATTATGGAACATTTCACTAGTTCTCAGGCTTGATGAGCCATATGTTCTTATCTTTTGGTGGGAAAGGTGAGACCTCGAGCACAAGAGTAATGCCAAAGACTAGCGGTAAGGAACGAGGCAGCTATTGAATTCCCAATCTTTCACTGGGAAAGGTGAGACCACGAGCACAAGAGTAATGCCAAAGAGTACGGTAAGGAACGAGGCAGCTATTGAATTCCCAATCTTTCACTTCTTAATGGATTCCCAATAATGTGAATCTTAAAACCCTTCTGTGGATCGCAAAAATGGCGTCAACTGAGGAACAGGAAGTGGGTCTAGTGCAGCTTGAAGAGGAGTTCAATGTGTGGAAGAAGATGTCGTTCCTTTACGATCTCGTCGTCTCTAACCCCCTCGAATGGTCGTCTCACGTCGTTCATTTCCAATCTCCACTCCCATACCGTGCTCTGACGACCCTTCGTCTTTCTCCATCCACTGGATCGTGCTCGAGACCCACGCCACCAACGACATTCCCAACTTCGTCATGCTTGCTGACGTTGTGCTTCCCACGGCACTTCAGAATTTGGGGTTGATGGGAAATCTAAAAATTTTATAATTCCAAAGGTGAGTTCTTTATGGAATTTCGAGAAATGGCTTGTGGGTGTCCATTGGAAATTTGAAAATACTACTTTTGGTCTTAGTTTTGTAAAACATATGATTATTATGCTCGATTTTCTAATTATGGTTTTGCGGGTTAGAAGTGCTCAATGATATTAGTGACCAAGAAAATGCTACCTTTGTCTAACTTTTAAAATGATGATTACTTGGTAATTTGGAGTGTTAATTGAAAAGGGTTTTGCTATTTTCTAGGTGGAAATAAAAGACACGAGTTGATGGAGAGGTGAATAAGGCACAGTGTATACCGCAGAACCTAACAATTATTGGTGCAAAGACTAGTGATTATGAGGTTTACGTGTTGGATACTTTGAAACAAGTAGAGAAAAAGCAAGAAGGTTGTGATCATAAGCTGAGGTTGAGGGGTCATGATAAAGAGGGGTATGGTTTATCTTGGAACCCCTTTAAGCAGGGGCATCTTATGAGTGGTTCATATGATCATAAAATATGTTTGTGGGATGTGTCTGCTTCAGCTTAGGGTAAAGTACTTGATGCAATGCAGGTTTATAAGGTAATCCTAAGACCTCACTTTTAATTTGGGAATGTATGATAGTTGATCTTTTCAACCATTGTGTATATAATAACCATTAGCGAAACTCGGCTAACTTTTAAGGGGGAGCGAATCAAAACAAATTTTTTTTTATATATGTAATAGTATATATATACTAATGTGTATATATATATTAATACTTAAAAAAAATTTATCAAAGGTGGCGGTAGCCTCCCCTTGTCCCCCTGGGCTACCGTCAGTGATAATAACTGATTTTAGGAGTTGGAATTTATATAGGCTCGTGAAAGTATGGTCGTAGATGTGTCTTGGCATTTGAAGAATAAGAATTTATTTAGGTCCGTAAGAGATGGTTGTCACTTAATAATACGAGATTTGTAGAAAAAATCAAAGTAACTTTTTCAAATCAAAAGTTACTATATGTATTCGGCAACTTACATCACTTTAAGTCACTAGTTAAAAAAAGATTTCTGATGATGATAAGAAGGCAATGTTGTTATTTTTAAAAGAATGGCACTTTTTTCATTCGTAAGATAAATGACAGTAATTGTCCCTTTTTTTCACTCTTTTACCTTTCTTTCTTTTTAGTACGATTTAGCCATAGGAAAGATAAGTAAAAAATGAAAAAAGAAATGTACAAAAGCAAAAGACTTGTCCCATCAAACTTTTGCAAAGCTTAGACCTTCGAGGAAAGCGAGACTATTTGCTTTCAATCTATCTTGTAGGTTCGTTTCAGTCTTAAAAAACTTGTATGTACAAAAGCAAAAGATTTGTCCCATTAAAATAGTATTTGTTTAATTACAATAGAGTTTAATTATGTGGTTGAGTTGAGTTTGCTTACTAATTTTCTTAAATATATTTTTATATAAACTTAAGGATAAATTCAATTTATCAAATCAAGTCCAATCTTATGTGATGCAACAATTATATGCACAATATAAAAATTGGTATTATCATTTACACCAAAGTTATCTCAAGAACAAAGATTGCCTAAAGGATACGGAGCAAGGTGATTAGCAAATGGTTGATTGAGAATAAATGAAAGACTTTAAATTTTGTAAGTAATTTTAAATTTTAAGTACTTTAACTTATTTTGTTATTTATTTTCTTTTATAAAAATAAATTGTTTATCGATATATAGGAGCAAAGTGGAAGAAACATAAGTAATAGGGGAAATCAAAAGATGGAATCAGTTTTTGATACAAAGTCGGTCGTGTAGATTGCATATGAAATGGTAAAGTAAACTTTTATTTACTTAAAATTAAAGTAATATTTTTCTTTTAAAAAATCAGGTTCTAATTAATCATTAATTTTCTGCCTTTTCTTTTTTTTCAAAAAGATAAAGATTCCAATGATTGGCATGACGTTGATAAAGTTTGGAACGTATCACGACAAAACCATAATGGAACTTCAATTTGAAGAATAGTTAGGAAATTTTACCTTGGAAAATTTTAACTTAAATTAATACAGAGTAGTTTGGGATAACTATAATAAATATAATTGTTTTGGATACTAAACTTTCCAATTTTATATATTGGAAATTAGAATTTAGTACATTTTGATGATTTGTATATATACTAATAATTTTTATTAGCTTGTGTGACAATATTTTCTGTAAGACAATTTTTCATTTTTGTAACATAATGATGTTAACACTTTTTCCTTAAAATATTAGTGACCAAGAAGTAATAAACATTAATTAAAAAAACATGAGTGACAAATATTTTGTCATTATTTTCAATTACTTTAGTGGCAATGTTGTTGTCACAATAAAATGAAGTACTATTACAACTTTATTCGTCGCTACTTTATATTATTTGTGTCAACAAACTTGTCATAAATATGTAAAGTTATTACGACCATATAATTTTGTCACACATTTCATAATTTTGAGTTTCAGTACTTGTTCCACAAAAGTGTTGCATAATTGTGACCATTTTTCTAAATTAGTCACTATTTCATTAGTAATCGAGGTATTTGTGATAGGAGATGACGACTTTAAAATTTGATAAATATTAGCAGTAGTGACTAATATTACTGCTTTTAGTGACAACTTTTGCTTTCACTAAAAATACAATTTCTTATAATAGAAAGAGTTTGCATGAAAACGCAATATAAAACAAAGATTTGAAGAATAGAAGGGACATATTGTCGTGCAACAGGCCATGCACTTCTCTCTGGCTATGCTGATTCACGATTTCTGGGCATTTTGGCTATACACGATCTAATGTGTGACTGTGCATTAACTTGTGGATCTCCCTAAAACCTTAAAATTTAATATAAAAGGGTGTTTTTGGCCACAAATAAAGGGAGTGGACTTTTGGAGACAATTCTAAACATGGAGAACATCCAAAAGGGACGATATTGATCCAGGAACTTGGAAAAACACAAAGAAATTTTCGAAAGATACAACTTAATACAAGATCAAACCTCTACCTTGCAAGAACATTCGATTGAAGAGAAAGGGAAATTTAGAATTATGAACTCTTTGTTTTCTATTCGTTTTTCTTCTATTTTATGTTTGATTTCATTTTCTATCATATGTAGCTAAACTTCTTTAGTGCCTAGGTTAGATGAAAACTAGTTTGTGCTACACTATATTTGATTCTTTTATTTTATACAATTGTTTTCATTGATCTATTACGACTCGATTACGTGTTTAATATATGTTCTAATACACCCAGGAATATTATATCATAATCTAATTTCATACGTAGAGATTGAGAAATCCTAGGTTTGAATCAATCTATTATAATTAAAAGGAGTTTACTACAACCCTAGAGATAGGATGACATAAATCTTTCAGATTATGGACAAATCTAATAGAGGGATTCACAAATCAGTAAAGTAATCCTATAAACTTTAATGGCATACTATAGGAATCTCTACGGTCCAATAAATCAATTAAAAAATTAATAATAAAAAATTAATCAATTAAGGGTTTTTAGGGAGATTCGAAACCTAGATACTAATTTTCGATATTGATAGTTTTCTAGTGATTATATGTTCAAAGTTGTTGCCTATTTCATTTTAATTGTTTAAGTTTTTATTTCCTTTATTAAGATTCCTAATAGATCCATAGACTAGATAATAGAAAAAAGGTAATTACCAGTAATCACTGTCTTCGTAAGATTACCTCGTACTTGCTAATGCTAGCTACAGCTACGCCATGCACTTGTGGTCATTACATTATCGACTAACTTAGAAAAAGTCAATCAACATGTTATGGCTTGTATATCATATCAAAGGGAGGATATTGATGCCTATATGCAATCAATACTAAAAGCATGATTGTTATTTAAAGAGCTATTAGTATATCAGAGGTTCAAAAACTTGGCTAATGACTACAAATATACAACTAATATTACCTCTATTGATCAAGAAGATGCTTGGAAGGCCTACAAAGGCTAAAAAAAAAGTGATAAAGACCGAAGAATCTCAAATTTTGAGCAAGTTGGGCAAGGTTGGAATAGCAATCAGATGTCATCATTGTTCTTAATTCTAGGGATTGCAAAACCGGCCCGGCCCATGGGCAGGTCAACGGGTTTTGGGCAGAGACACGGGCCAAGAATGTATGACCAGCGGGCTATAGGCCGGGGCGAGGGTGGACGGGTCGCGACCCTCTGAAATATTGGATGGGCAGACCGCGGGCTGGTCTGACCGGCCTGGCCCGTGACCCTCCCATCACAAAATTTTTTAATTATTTATTAAAATAATTAATAAATAATTTAAGTAAATTAAAAATTTGTAATTAATGTAGTTCATA
>JAOSBN010055731.1:0-14219 GCA_027563595.1 Erythroxylum suave | reverse complement strand
TTTTATTGTTATTTTAAGTTTTATATTGGACTCATATTTATTTATTTTTAGTTCATTATATAATAATAGACATTGGCATATTTTTTATTTCAATAAAATATTTTTTATTTATTCATATAAAATTTTCATCTTATTTATTAAGTTCCTGTTTTATAGCGGTTCACTACTGGTTGAACCTTTAAACCTTAAACCTTTCATTCGACCGGTTTGATGTCCGGTCCGGTTTTTAAAACATTGATTTCAATCGACAGAATATTATTTTGTAGGTTTTTACAAAGTCAACTAGTTTTAAGTTCAAGTCATACATGAATATATATCTTTTCAAATTATAGTTGTTGATACATAGAATAACTTGCAAAATATAATTGTCCATAAATTCTACGATTTGATTGTTTGCCCGTTCAGTTTAAGGCCTCAGGAGTTCATTCTAGGCATTCAAGTTGGATTCCAGAGGGTAGTATTATTGCATTCATCTGTTTGGTTGGTAACGTAATTTTCATTATTGAAATAATTTAATAATAAATAATATAGGAAATTAATTAAATCACTTTTATTTTAATCACCTATATTTATTAGTAAATTTAGTAATAGATTATTATACTTTCTGTGGAACACATTTGTTACAATTGAATCGAGAAGATGCTGTTTGCGTAAAGGTTGTTTTGAGCTAGTTATAAAAGGAACCAAATAGTTGACCTCATCCGAAGATGAGCAAAGCATGTAATGAGAGAGAGAGAGAGAGTAGAGAAACAATACCTTCTAAGACGAAGAGTGTGGTCGAACAGGACTCCCTAGAAGGTTGATTTTAACTCTTCTAGAGATCATCGAAAGGTTGGTAGGCTCGCTTATGAGAATTTGGTTCACTGGTCACGGCTTTGACACTCCAAAAATAGACTTCGATGTTTTTTGATGCACTCGTAAAGTTGTGGTGCTAGTTGGAGGATCCCTCGGCACAACAATGCTTGGCTTTGAGATCCCTTAGTTAAAGGCTTGGAAATTAATACTTCGAGGAACATTACTCCGATTATTCCCCAAGCGTTGAGAAACCTCGCAGGCAACTAGGAGGAAAGAAGAGAAAGATGCAACGGATTGAGCCATTGAGAGGACTTTAGGGGGTGAGAGTTGGGGACTTTTGGGGGGAGACGAGTCAAATTATAATGACCACCGGGAGAGAATGCCATTTTATTATAAGAGGTGTGGGCTTCTGGGTAGCTGGCATATGTTTTCCGTCTCTAGTAATATCTATATTTTATAAGAAGATATCAATAGAGAAAAGGCCAAAAGACCATTTTTACCCCCAACGTTTATACTGCATTCTAACTTGACCCCTAACATTTTACTGCGTACAAAATGGCCCTTAATATTTGCTAAATGTTCCAAATGAACCTTAATTTTTGTATAATGTTTAAAATAACCCCTGGACTGATAGAATTAGTAATGGAGTTGGATGTCTATTAGTTAAATGCTGACTTATTTTTTTGATGGCTTTTTTATATTTTGTTACAATAAGACCCTCGAAATTTAACCTGGAATATTTTAAAAATAAATATAGGTCCCACTAAGTAGAAGCTTTCATTAGAGTGATCTCTCTCCTTTCTTAAAACCTTCAGTTATCTACCCTTGTTTTAGGGTTAATCTCTTTCTCTTCTCCTGCTAATCCAATTTTTATTGATGATTGAATATGAGCTTGATTGCTGTATTAATGTATCGTTTCGTTTCCATACTAAAGATTAAAACTTTAGATTTTTGTAAATGAGAAATAGTAACGAGAGATTAGAAAATTGTATTTCATACTCATGCATAAAATTAGCATAAACACACGTGAATCTAATTGTTTTCTACACACTACAATGACTGTTCACACACTCGTTCGACATATTTTGAGATATAAATGATTTTGACGTGATTAAGAAAAGAATAATGAATATTTTTGCCTTGGAAATTGACTTGGTGAGTATAATAATTGATTTAAAATTTTTGGTGAAAATTTAAGAAAGTTATGATATTTACGAGTATTTTAGGACTAGAAAAAATACCAAGTGACAAAATAATTGATAAATAGTAGTAAAATTAAGTGTCAAATGGCAGTAGAAATTATTGATAAGCAATATTAACATTTAATGACAACTGCAATGAAAAATTCGAGAGACAATTGGATTATACATTGGAGACAAATGAACTGATTTTTAAAGGGGACTTGATCCTCTGTCCCATTCAATCCCCACCTTCTATTTTTGTAGGACCCACAAAAATAGAAGGTGGGGATTGAATGAAACAGAGTAAGGCTTGGGTTAATGGGACAGAAGATTTGAGGGGTTTTTTAAGAGGATCCATTAGAAACCACAAGGTGGTGATGTGGCAAGTGACACTTGTCACTTGCCTTGCCACACACCCATCCCTGATATTTTTTATTGAAAGGTCATCTTTGAGCTTTCATTTGGTAAATACGTGCTTACTTCTTCGTTATTCTCTTCATTCTCCTTCTTCACCATCTATCACTCTCTCTTCTCTCCCTTTTAACATGAGCTTTGCTTTAAACGCTTCATTTTCTACTCACCACTTCTCTTTGTGTCAATATATTAAATGACTTTAAAGAAATCCTCCAAAGCTTTCACCATTTAAATAACAATTCAAAACTATAGCTTCAAGAATTACTATCATATTCTAAATAGTAGTGATCTTAAATGAAACGAACATTTTATGGTATAAATAGAGTCTTCAAGGAGTATCTTGACCAACTAGAAACACGAATACAAACGTGAATAACAATAACACAAAAACATCAAATGCTTTAAAATAGTTACCCAAACCTAGGAACACAACTACTTGTTCATAGGAGCTAATTCTTATTGCTAAACTAGATATTTATGAAATTGTAACCTTTTTACTTTAACTTTAGACAAGATAAACAATGATCCAATCTTTACTCAAGACATTCAAGATACTTTCATCCTATCAACTTTCCATTCACTTTTTTTATTTCAGGATTTGTCAAAGCATGAGAAGGGATATTGTTAAATCCCTCAACTAAGTAATCAAGTTATATGTATGAGAAAAGTATCACGTCATTATGCTATTCCTGAGCACTGTCTAGTGAGAGACACAAGAAGGCCCCTCTCAGGAAACAAAACAACATTGATGAATTTAACGAATTAATTTTAATTATGCTACAGTAATATGTGCATGTTACGATAGCACATACACTCTGTTGTGTGATTTTGAAGAAGAGAAGGTGATGGACTTGTTTATGTTTCAATGCAAATAACAACAATCGGGCAACGGTTACAACACACACATAAGCAAATGAAAACAAACTGAAAATTACAGACGATAGAAAACATAAGAAAGGACAAAAGATGATAGAAGACACAGAAATCACAATCGGTAGAAGACAAAAGACGCAGTAACCGAAAAATAGTAGAAGAGGCTGAAGACGTATAGTCGGCGCAGGGAAATCATTTCCGTAAAATATAAAAACCTGTTTTAAAAATATATCAAAACGTTTTTTTAACGTTTTAAAAAATTTTTAAAAAATCATTACCATATTTTATTTTTAACAAGCAAAAACGAAAACATCTTTAACTAAATAAGTTTTCTAGGACTGTTCATTTTTAATTTTTTACAAAAACACCGACGAAAAAAAAAAACCAAACCCCACTTTAATTAGTTTTTTTTATAAAAATCATCTTAATTAGTTATAATTAAATACCTACACAGTTGCATCGACACGTTGCAAAATTAAAGTTGAAACACGCGCATGTGAAAATGTCGACATTTACTCTCTGCTCTCTGCCTCTCTCTCTCCCCCCATATATATACATATATACACAATGTCCTGTTTCTTGGTCACTCTGTCTTCTCTCTGTTTCCCATTTTTTTTCTTTATTTCCCAGTTTCCGTTCCCTTCTCACGATACCACGATCTTGAAAGGGTCGTTCCATTTTGTTAAGATTTGAGTGGAAAATGTCTTAAATACCAGGTTTTTGACTTCAAGGCCTCAACTTTAAATAAAATCGTCGATTGTTTGTGGTTTCTGCTTTGTTACGTTTTTTTAATCTTTATTTTTCTCCAAAATCAAATGATATTTTGGAATCTTGAATTCTGTTGCTTGCTTTGGATTGAGGGGTTCTGAATTTGACTATTAAGAGTTGAATGCTGCAAATTTTGTACATGGGCATATGAAGCATATATAGCGCACCGATGTTTGCTTCGTTTATGTGGGAAGGGTTTCTTTTTATTTGTCATTTAGAGCAATGTGAGATTCGATGAAGTTTGGATATGGAAGATATATACATTATTTTGTAGTAATTGGTTGTTTTGTCAAAATGAGCTTCAAGCCTGTGTTCTTAGCAGCAATTATTTGTCTTGTTTTTTGCCATTGGATGAATTGGCTAACTGATATGGTTCATTTTCTTTGACAGATTTGATCTTCACTTGCTTGTTGCTTCGGACTTTCATTATTTTCGAGGTCAAGATCCCACATTGTGCATACGTTTTTATTTATTTCTGAAAAAGGGGTACGCTTTTCTCCTTGTATATTTTGCGTCTTGATTTTAAAATATTTTGAGTTAGTAGATTTTGTTTAAGATGTGGTCTTTTTCCCCCCCTTTCTGTTCTAGTCCTGTGAAATTAAAAGCACATCCTTTAATGCTCTACTGGCAGGTTCTTTTTTCTTGTAACTTTAATATAAAATGTCTTCTCCAAGCAAGAGGAGGGAGATGGATGTCATGAAGCTGTAAGTTCTATTGGTTATTAGTATATGCATTTTGGATTACCCACTTCATTCAGTTGAAATAATTAAAAATGGAAGATTCGTGTTTAGACCTTGTTAGATATACGTTATACTAAGTTTCATGCTTATGGGAGAAGGTAGCAATTCAGCCTTGTGGACGGAAGTATGATCCGTGAAATGCACTAGTAGTGTCAGAAAGAATGATAAGAGTTCAAAACTATCAAGACCACGGGCGCATTGTTGTTAAGGAGCTGAAGCTGTATAGAAACTATTCTGTAGTTTACTGCTTGTGGTTTGGACTTGTTATTTGCAGTTCTTGGCTTGTTCATTGCAAGATTTCAGATATTGTCACAACCGGTGACTGCCCTGTGCGTGGATCATGTGGTTCCTGTTATCCAGTTGTCCTCAATTCTGACGCTTTGCAATGGATTCCTGATTTATCTCCATGTTTCGTTTCATCATAAGGGCTTCATCCTTTTATATCCAGTAAACGAGTGTTATTTTGCAGAATAACCTTGTTTACCAAGATCTGCAACTGCTTTCTTGCTCAAGTTATTGATAACAATTCTCTTTTGAGGTGATTCTGAGCTGTCGTATTCATGTTTCCAGGATGATGAGCGATTACAATGTGGAGACAATAAACGATGGATTGAATGAATTTAATGTGGAATTTCATGGTCCTAAAGGAAGTATGTATCTTCAGATGCGGTGCATTTTCCTTCTCGTTTGACATCTATCTTACTAGTTGTTTCCTTTCTTTGGTGAACTTGGTTTGTATATGTTGCTCTCCATTTGTGCTTTCTCCTTCCATGTCTCCCTTTGCTTGTTTGTGTGTGCATGGTTGAAACTAATGTATGAACCATCAAATATTGTAAATGCTTGGGATTACATTTAGAACAACTTTTGTCTAAAAGTGGGTTGCATGAAAGCATCTCTTTTGGTATTTGGTTAATATTTCAGGATCATAATTATGGAAAAGAAACCTCTCAAAATCATGGTTTTGGAGAGGGATCTTTTGCATACGTTTATCAGATCATGGTCTAAAGAAAGCGATTGTAATACAAATCCTAATTTATTATTTTTTTTGCTCTTGACAAGATTCTTAAGGTTGTTTGTTTCTATTTTTATTTTTGATTTTCTGCTTTTGCTTTCAATTTCAATTAAAAAACCTTGTTTGTTTGAGTTTTTAGTTTTTAGTTTCTATTTTTTGTTTTGGTTTCTTCCAGTTTCATAACTTATGAAATAAATATTTTATAGGAGATTAAATAAAATTATTTAATTTTTTGTTTATAAAAAATAATTTATCTTTAAATTTTATATAATATGTAATTATTATCAGTAATAAAAATATAATTACATTGACATTAACGATTAAAGAGGGTTTTTAATTTAAAAAAACAGAAACCAAAAACAGTAAAAGAAAACTAGAGACTACAACAGAAAACCCAAAGTGAAACTAAACTGTAGAAATGGAATTGAAAATAAACGGTCCTAGTATATGGAATATTGTTTTAGGGTTTCGAATGGTATTTTGTCCTTTTTAGCTGTTATATTTCTATTGTTACAACAGTTTTGCTGAACACTATAGGCTTGATTCTAGTTGATTTACAGCATTTTTTCTGAAGAATTTCCAAATAGTTTTTCTTTTTCATTTGAAAGCTTATGAAAATTTACATTAACTTCTTTATTTTTTGACTTTTATGATTGTGACTCTCAAAGGTCTCTATGAAGGTGGAGTTTGGAAAATCCATGTTGAACTTCCTGATGCTTATCCATACAAATCTCCTTCTATTGGATTTGTGAACAAGATATTCCACCCAAATGTTGATGAACTGTAAGCTAAAATCAGACTTCTTTTTCCTATGAAGCTTTTAATTGGTTGTGTGTATTGATTCAGTTGGTTACACGAGAGATGTGTAAGTCAATTTTAGGGGTTGAAATTCTAGCAGGCCCAGGGCCCGATTCTCTGAAAGCATTTACATTATGTTGAAATTATGACATAGTTTCATTTCAATAATTGTCTTCAATTGTCATTTTTTTATTGATACACCTAACTTTATCCTTGTTATATGTTAATGGCAGTTCTGGTTCTGTATGCTTGGATGTTATCAACCAGTCATGGAGTCCAATGTTTGGTAAATGATTAGCCATTGCTTGTTTAATAAGTACTTAATGTCATTTACTCAAATGGAATATTGTTTATTTATGCATTTTTTCCGCATTGTCCTTTTCCCTTTAGCTTTCTTTCCAGGATTTCTTACCCATGAATGATCATTGCCATTGCTGCAGATCTTCTAAATGTTTTTGAAGTTTTCCTGCCACAGCTATTACTTTATCCAAATCCTTCAGATCCTCTCAATGGTGATGCTGCATCACTGATGATGAAGGATAGAGAAAAGTATGATCAAAAAGTGAAAGGTGACAGTTATTCAGCGTTCTTTTGTCATCATTAAATGTGTATTTATGTTGTTAACAGGCGTAGTATGATAGTGATTGATATGAATTATTCTAGAAACACAATTCAATAAGTCCTGGCACTCGAATCATTGTTTATACAATGTGTGTGCACGTCTGGGAACAAGAAGAAATTGAGAAGCAAAATGATTAATTAGTTTCTGGCTATGAACAGAAAGCATTAAAAGAATAATGAAAAGTGTATGCACCATGGTGAATGACATGTTTCATGTTCTGATCCTCCTGAAAAGGGTCAATGTGCATGGATTCCGAGTGTGCGTGGTCGTTATCCTGACAGAACATGAACTGTGTCATTCACTATGGTGCATAAACATTAGTCTTGAAACTCTGAACCTACTAGTCTCAGGCTTAGATGAGATTTATGCTTCCGATAGAAAATGTCCCATGGTATCATATAACTTTTTCATTC
Organism: Erythroxylum suave; assembly: GCA_027563595.1. NCBI lineage: Eukaryota > Viridiplantae > Streptophyta > Magnoliopsida > Malpighiales > Erythroxylaceae > Erythroxylum > Erythroxylum suave. Next base: position 6,603 of record JAOSBN010055731.1, on the reverse strand, counting down.
CTTGACACTGCTTCTAGATGTATACTTAAGAGTTTAAGACACTGCATGATCGGGGATCACATTAATATGTTTTTCCCTGAGACTATTTTTCGTTGTAACATATGAAAGAATGCTTTATCAGTTTTATACATGGGTTGCTCAAAAAGTCACTTGTTGCTAAAGACCGATGGATATATTCTGATTTTGATTTTGTGATCATTAACAGAATACTGTGAACGTTATGCTAAAAGGGAGAATATTACAAATTCCACTACAGAAGAGAGGAGTGATGAGGAGGATGTCACAGAGGAAGAAAGCGAATCAAGTGACGATGATATTGCCGGACATGTGGACCCATGATGCCTTTCTGGGGCCTTAGCAGCCCCATAGAGAACCACAATATGTGGCAACAAACGTGTGTTGCATATCACCTCCTTTGATGGTTAAGTTACACAACTCCCTTTAATATGCTTGTATAATCTTAAGTTACATAGGTTGTTGAGTGCAGTTTAGTAAAGACAGTAGGTATTGTCAAGTGATACACTTTGATATTGAAGTACAAAGTCTCATTGATAATGTGAACAGAGGATGGATAATGTAGTCAGATGTGAACAATTGTAGTAGCAACGAATGTGATTGCAATTGGCACCTAATACGTCTGCTTGCGATGCTTAGCGTCAGTTTTTGTGTAACTTTACTTCTGCCGTCCGGCCGACTACGGTGGATCATGCCAAGCACACGTTTCACCATTTACTGTAATAAAATATAATAACGGAAAGCCTCAAAATTGGGAATTCAGACGCAAAAATGTCACTACATAGAGCTAAAAGGAATAATTGCCGCATTGTTCTGCCAGATAAAAGAGCTGGTTCCAATTGATATGAACAAATGAAGCCCGTTTGCAGTGAAGGGATTTTATTGACAAAAACGTTTCTCCTCATCTGGTTCAAATTCTGGTTAAAGTAATGTAAAATCTTTCTCTTTTCGATATATGCCAAACATGCCAAAAATGAATGTACAATTGTACTGATTCAGTTTATAGTCCTTAGCTATTCTGCTAAAAAGAATTAATGACGGAAAGTTAAGGAAAGATGAAAACAGCCCTTGATTGCAGTTGGATTCTTGTATTCAGATCTAGATTTACCAAACAAACTAAAACGGATTAGAGATTTAGGACTAAAAAAAGGATTTGGCTCATCTTTTGGCCTGTAAAACATGTATGGTTTAACGTGGCATCCGTGATTTTAACAAGAACATTGCACAATTTCTAACGTTGGTGCAGGATACAGCCTGTCTTGACGGCTAATCCTAAGCAGTGTATCCCACTAAATAACAGTATAAAAGGTTTTTTGTCCTTGAGAGCCGGCCTTTTGTCTTTATTCACAAACTTATCGCAAATGCATTGAGTGCCTTGAGAGCCGGCATTTTGTCTTTATTAGCAAGCTTATCGCAAATGCATTCAGTTCCTTATAACCTCTCTCAGTATTCAGCCAACTAGCACTGAGAACTGCTTGAAGCAATAACATTGAAATTTCGTAAATTTCTTGTTTTACCAGAACAACTCCAAGTCAGTCATCTCCAAGTGAAAAATGGGAATGGTAGTATGCCCCCTTGTATTTTTCTCCTGAACGACTTCACAAAACTCCGGCTTTGGTTTGTTCAGCAAAAATGGATCGAGCTCCCATTTGGGTGCTTCTCATTTCGATCTTTCTGATCTTTCCAATGGCAAATTCAGAAGCAGAAAACGTGAAGCAGGCATTACTCAAGTTCATGGATATACTTGCAGCAGGTAATCCACCAACTGATCCCAGTTGGGGTTGGAACAATGCTTCAGACCCATGTAATGGAACATGGAAGGGTCTTACATGCAAGTCACAACGTGTTTCTAACCTAGTTCTCGAAGGGTTAAATTTTACTGGAAAAGTTGATACCAGTTCTCTATGCACTTCCAGGTCTCTTGCTGTTTTGAGCCTGAAAGGGAACAAAATAACTGGAATGTTATCGGAAGATATAGGAAACTGCAGAAGTCTAACCCACTTATACTTAAATGGGAACCAGTTCTCAGGTGGCATTCCTGTTTCTCTGTCAAGGTTGGTTAACCTAAAAAAACTTGACATATCCAACAATGAGTTCTCTGGTGAGATTCCTGATCTGTTCAGGATATCTGGCCTTTTGGTGTTCCTTGTCCAAAACAATCAGCTTAATGGTTCAATACCACCTAATTTGAATCTCTCTAATCTTCAGATCTTCAATGTCTCAAACAACTATTTGAGCGGTCCAATCCCTTATTTCATAGGCAACTTTACTGCAGACAGCTTTGTTGGTAATGCGGGGTTATGTGGAACACCTTTATCAAATGCATGCCCACCATCAGCTCCGGCAATAGCCACACCGTCAGCATTAGCCCCATCGCCGGATTTACCATCAAAAGAGGAAGGAAAGCGTTCATCGAAGATTCCATTTCTCTGTTGAAATCTGATTCAAAGCTTGACCGAGTAATTTTCTGTTTGTTAGTGTGTTAAGCAAGTTTTTCACTGTTGAGAATAAGGTTTCGTTTAGGGAGCGGCGGCGGTTGATAACCTACTGAAATCAACCTGCTAAAATAATAAGTACTTATTTTCAATAAGCACTTATATGTTTGGGATTGTTGTTTTGGTAACTGCTGAAATAGGTGTTTGACCAATGCGGTTGTAGTTACTGAAAAAGATAAGATGACTAAAAGCCTATTAAATTAATAAACTATTAATTATTGTATAAATAATTAAAATATTATTAGTCACATAAATTTAAAAATATAAATAATAAAATATTAAATTAAAATAAGAAAATATAAAAAATAAATTTAGTAAATAATATTTCAAAAAATGTATTATTAGCAAATTCAAATTATAAATATTAAATTATTAAATTAAAATAAGAAAATATAAATAAAATAAATTTAGTAAATAAAAAATTTCACCTTACTTAAATACTATCGGCAAAAACTTCCTTCTATTAATTAAGTAAGGGTATAATAGAAAATACTAAAATATCATAAGATTATTATTGAAAGGTAACATTTCCACTACATAAGCAGTTTCCTACCGCAACCCATTTTCTGTTTATCTATTTTTGGGGTGACACCGCAGTTTTTCCCAACTTGCTGTTGTCAGCCGCAAATCTAAACGTGTGATTGCGTTTAGAAACTGCGCTGGATAAGTACTTATCCCCACTGCACCGCAAATCCAAACGCAACCTAAATAGCTAAGTCGTGGGGTTTAATACCCAAACTATTTGCTTTGTTTGTTTTATCTAAGCCTATATATAAAGATAATTCTCGTCAGTTTTTTTTGGCAATATCAAATAGAATAAAAGGTTTTTAATCTTTTGTGCTTTGTTTATTTATATTTTTATTCATCTTTTTCCAACATTTTGATATGAGAGCAAAGTTCACTCCTTTGAGCAATTGAGTGAAGCGTGAAGTTTGGGTATATTGGGAATTGAGTGAAACAAAATTTTTTGGGAAATTAAGTGTGAGAGGAAGAGCAAAGATGGCAACAAATGTTTTTTCCTTAGCTTCACAACCACTCATACCGATTTTCATAGGAAAAATGTATGAGTTTTGAAGTATTAAGATGATTTTCATAGGAAAAATGTATGAGTTTTGAAGTATTAAGATGAAGACTCTTTTTAGGACACAAGATCATTGGGATTTAGTTGAATATGGCTTCGTGGACTTAGAAGATCCAGATGAAGAGACGGAAGAAAGCCTGAAAGAAGCCAAAAGGAAGGATGCCAAAGCTTTATTCCTAATTCAAGAAGCTGTCCATGAAACAATTTTCTCAGGAATTGTCATAGCAACATTATCGTTGGAGGCTGAAGGAGTTTCAAGAGTCTTCAAAGGTAATTTCGGTAAAATTACAGACTTACCGCCATTTCTATGAAAAGTAGCGAAGCTGTTAAAACTTATTTTTCTACAGTTTCTTCTTTTGTTAATCAAATGAAGTCAAATGGTGAGGATATTTCTGAAGAAACTGTTGTTGCAAAAGTTTTAAGGATTCTTACTCCAAAGTTTGAACATATTGTTGCTGCTATTGAGGACGCCCATGATTTCTCAAATTATTCATTTGATGAACTAATGGGTTCTTTGCAAGCTCATGAAGATAGGTTGCTCAGGTCACAAGAAAAGAATGAAGAAAAAGCTTTTCAGGTGAAGGGGGAGATGTCCGAAAACGCTGCTGGACGTGGTAGTGACAGAAATGGTATTCGTGGAAGAGGCCGAGGAATAGGTGGAGGCAGAAGCAAATTTAGTGAACAGAGGCAAAATAAGGTCTTTAAATGTTACTACTTTGACAAGCCAGGTGATAGAGAGGCTGACTGTTGGCAAAAACAGAAGGATGGGAAAACTCAAGCAAGTTTTGCAGAGCAATCAGATGAAGAAAGTAAGCTATTTATAGCCCTTTTTTTGTGAGAAGCAATCTAATGATGTTTGGTTTCTGGACAGTGGTTGTTCTAATCATATGTGTGGAATAAAGTCATTATTTAAGGAGGTCGATGAGTCTGATAAAACAGATGTGACATTAGGAGACAACAATAAGATTCGAGTTGAAGGTAAAGGTACCATTAGCATTAAAACTAATCACAGTAATACTAAAATTTTACCAAATGTGATGTTTGTTCCTGGTTTATCTCATAATCTACTTAGCATTAGGCAATTGATGATTAGTCGATATTCAGTTTTGTTTCATGATGGTTTTTGCATTATTAAATATAAAAATTAGGGCAAATCATTGCTAAAGTTCCAATGGCTAAATATAAAATGTTTCCACTGAAAGTTTCAATGATTGGGAATTATGCTATGGTTACTAATGGTGATAATGAGACTCAATTGTGGCATTTACGTTATGGGCACTTAAATATTAATAGGTTGAAGTTGTTGAGTGAAAAAAATGGCTTTTGGTCTGTCAAAACTTGAGAATCCTATTTTTTGTGAAGGATGTGATTATGGAAAACAAAGTAAGAAGCCTTTTCTCATTGGAAAGGCTTGAAGAGCCTCCAAGTGTCTTAGGTTATTGCATGCAGATCTGTGTGGACCTATGAATATAGAGTCTTTAGACGATAGTCAATATTTTTTATTGCATATAGATGATTACGGCCGTATGAGTTGGGTTTATTTTCTAGAAAACAAGTCTGAAGTATTTGACAAATTCAAGAAGTTCAAAGCAGTTGTGGAAAGAGTCAGTGGTCTTCTAATAAAGAGATTGCAAATAGACAGAGGAGGAGAGTTTGTTTCAGCTGAGTTTAATGCTTTTTGTGAGGAAATTAGATTTGCAGGGAACTTACAGCACCATACACACCAGAGCAGAATGGTGTAGCTGAAAGAAAGAACCGAATTGTGGTAGAGATGGCTAGAAGCATGATTCAAGCAAAAGGCCTTCCTATTTATTTTGGGGCAGAAGCTGTCGCAACAACGATTTACCTTCTCAATTTGTCTCCTACAAAAGTTGTTCCTAATCAAACACTTTTTGAGGCCTGGACAAATAGAAAACTAACAGTAAACCACTTAAAGGTTTTTGGTTGTATAACCTATGCTTTGGTCAAAAATTTTTCTAGAAAGTTTGATGAAAAGTCTGAGAGATATATTTTTGTTGGCTATTCTTCTCAATCCAAAGCATTTAATCTTTATAATCCTATTAGTGGCAAGATAACCTTTAGCAGGGATGTAGTTTTTAATGAAGATGTAACACGGATTTGGAATGAAGAAAATAAGGAGGAGCATATTTAAGTGTTAGAACACTACAAGAAAATGAATGAATAGCGACGGAACATTTCCGACAGAAATGTTGCCGTCGCTATTTACCGACGGAAACAGTAATTCCATCGGTAAAATAGTACCTTTTCCGACGGTATAAAACAACCGTCGGTATAGAACTTTGTTACTAATTTTTCCCACGGAATATAGCGACGTCTCCAAGAAACCGTCGGCAAAAATGCGCGAAACGTTCGCGCATTTTATTACCTACGGTAAAATACCGACGGTACTGATACGGTCGGTATATATACCGACGGGACGTAGTATCTCCGTCGGTAAATACAAAACGAAAAATGTGGTTCCGACGGAATAAAATATACCGTCGCAACATTCAATCACAACAAACATCTTCACCGACGGACCAGACCAGACCGTCGGGGACTTGATTGAATTATCACCGACAGATGAGTTTTGAGTGTCGGTAAAGTTTCCAAAAAGCTTTATTGCCGACGGTATGAACTCATCCGTCGGTGATGTTCAAATAACTCACCGACGGACAGTATCTGTCCGTCGGTGAGTTTTTAGAAATTTCACCAACGGAAAGGTTTTTCTGTCGGTATACAATACAATAGGTTCTTCTAGAAGGCGTGAGTACAGACGGAATGAGTATTCCGTCGGTATTTGAATGTTAGCCGCGTGAATTTGCCGCTCGTTTACCGACAGAATCCCCCATTCCGTCGGTAACTATCGGCAAGCATCGACAATTGTGCCTAATTTACCAATGGAATGGGGATTCCGTCGGTAAACGAGCGGCTATATATAGCCGCGACCCCCCCTTCCTTCACCACTCTCACTTGTCTTCTCTCTATTGGATTTTCCTCTGAGCTTCTTGA
>JAOSBN010055690.1:0-14222 GCA_027563595.1 Erythroxylum suave | reverse complement strand
AATTCTTTTCTCCTATTTTTGAGTAGACCTTTGAACATTCTCAAATTTCTAGCATAAAGTGCTAGTTCTTCATCATCATCTTCTTCATCTAACTCTTCATCAGTTTCATCAAGAGAAGAAACATTAGCTTTTAAAGCAATTGACTTTTGTGACTTACCTCTTCCTCCTCTTTATTTGAGAATGATCTCATAGTTTATGAGTGATCCCACCAAAGCATTGAATTCTAATTTGTTGAGGTCTTTGGACTCCAAAACGGCTGTCACTTGTGAGTCCCATTCTTTTGGCAATGAACGAAGAACCTTTTTCATCTTCTCGCTATCCGTCATGTGCTTTCTAAGGTTGCCTAATCCATTGATAATTTCTGCAAAACGACCAAGCATAGTGGAAATAGACTCACCTTCCTTCATGACAAACATTTCATAGTCATAGAGAAGCATATTGATCTTTGTTTCTCGAACTTAGTTGGTTCCTTCGTGAGTAATGCTTAGTCTCTCCCATACTTCTTGAATGCTAGTGCATGAGTTCACTCTATTTCTCTCCTCTATGATGAGAGCACAATATATCAACTTCATGGCTTTTGCATTGATGAAGGCTTTCTTCTAATTATTGTCATCATATTCCAACTCCATCTTTACCTCGCCATTTTCATTCAAAGGAACTTTTGGACCGAAGATTATGATCTTCCAATATTCCACTCCCTCACTCATGATGTGGTACTTCATAATATTTTTCCAAGAAGAGTAGTTAGTACTATTGAAAAAAGGAGGCGATTATTTGTGTTACCTTCTTCTGCTATATTGTTGTGTGTCAAGTTTAGTGCCATCCCTAGAATTTTGTAGGTAGCCTGCTGTGATACCAATTGAAAACGATCTAAAAGGGGGAGGGGGGTTGAATGGATCTTTTAAAATTATCAACTCTTTTCTCAACGTGCTACAAAACAGAAAATTAAAATAGACAAGACAAGACAAAACAAAAACAAATAGAAATATAGAGTAAAAGAGTAGAGAAGAGAGGTAAACAAAATATGTATAGAGGTTCGGTGCAAAGATCTATGTCCTTTACCTAAGCTCCCACTTAGGATTTTGTCAAAGCACTTTACTACACACTTTTTAGTTTAGTGTGACCTCTTCTAATCAACTTGACTTCCAGCTCAAGTTATACCTTACAAATGATTTGTTTTCTTGACACAAATCCTACCTCTCAAGTGATTCTTCTCTAATCACTCAACTCATAATAATAACAAGGATAGTAATAAAATGATAAAGCTGAGTACAGTTGAAGATAATCAAGGTATGCTATGTAAGGAATATAAGAGCAATGAGAGAATAAATTCTTTTAAGAGCTTGTTCACTTTTTTTCTTCTGAAGTGGAGACCTCTATTTATAGGCTTCAAGACGCTCCTAGACACTCCTAGCCGTTGTAGAAAATTTTCTCCCACTTGAATTTGTTTGACAAATTCAAAATCTGTTCGGCTGTAAGTGAAAGTAGTTGACTAATACATTATAGTTGACTTATCTTCCAAGTGACAATCAACTAACAACACTCTTCTATATGAGTCTTCAGCTCTGTACCTCGAATGGTCGACTTATAAAAATGATAGTCAACTTGTCAAGTTCTCCAACCAATAGATCTGATCGATTCTCTAATCTTTGACTGTCAAGATACATACGCAAAATCCTCATGCAAAATTTTCACATGAAATCCACATTTTTATTTTTCTGATCCTCATTAGTCGACTAGTGCCATGTATTGGTTAACTAATCGGTCCCCAAATTAAATCGCTGGTCCATTTTTTTATTAACTTCCTTTTAATCCAATTAACCTGAAATTATTTTCAAACCATTTCTTAAGTTTTATTATTATCAAAACATAGAAGGATTAAATTTGTCAACCTCCATTAGTCCAACACTTATGAGCTTGAAGAGGCTAATCAAATTACTACTTGGGATTTTAGTGAAACAATCAAGTTGGATACTTGGGAACTGGACGTAGGCTTGGGTTATAAGCTGAATCATTATAAATCGACTACGCCATATTATGTGTGTGTGTTCATTTTAGCAAGAAACTCCTTCGCTTTTATAATAGGCTCCTTCTATTTTCAACTTGCAAGAGGTTCATTTCATTTTAACAGGTACCTTCTATTTTAAATTGTTTAAATAGGATTTATCGTTTAGTAGGCTCCTATCATTTAACAGACTCCTGTCTTTATTCGAATTGAAAGTAACTTGCAAAAATTTTCAAGTCACACACAATTCACCCCCTTTGCATGTTTTTGCTTTATTAGTCTTATTCTTCATCACCTTTTCTTTATCATTAACTGTCTAGTTGGTTTCTTCTCCTGGGGCAACTAACTTATCCTTGATTTGAACAGTTTCTTCATCAGTAACAACAAACTGTAGATCTAGGCAATTTTTGGTTCTTGCTTCTTTGTATCTTTGAGCTGGTTCATGATGTTGTTTTTAAAGGTTTTCTTCAACTACCAAGCTGGTTTTTAGACCATCCACGTGAAGCACATTTTTTAGGTGTGGTTTTCCATCCACGCACAAGTCCCTCTTTCAATAATCGTGGTCTTCTTTCCATCTTCAAAAGTAACTGACCATCCATTCTACTTTTATAATCCATCAAGTAGCTTCTTTCATCCTTTCTAACCCAAATATCCTTTGGCAACATTAGCTAATGCTCGAAATTCATCATAAAATGTCTAGACTTTCAGTTTTGAGCCTCTGAAATATCATTTGTAATAACTTGTAAGAATTTGGCCTTATGTGCTTGTTTACCCCACAAAAATGACAAGTAGGTATGAATTTTTGTTTCCTCCTTGAAGTTTCTCTTTGGACAAATCTAGCTGCACCATGTTACTTACCATTTGGCATAGAACATCCACCTTTATAGCTAATGCCTTAAAGGTCTCCTTTAATGTTACCAATTTCTAGGAACTTGTCTAACGTTTTGGTACCTCCATCTAACATTCTTATCCCTTTTTTCGTATTGACCATTTTCAACTTTATTTCATTAAGCTCATCTATTGTAGATAACAACTTCTTCTCAAGGTCTTGAATGATGTTCTTCATGGTAGAGTTTTTAGCTTTTCATTTTTCTTACATGTTTGCACTCACTTTGTATATATTAACTCATAAGCTTTGTAAATATCCTCACTTTTGTTGTCTGAATCACTATCATCACTTTCATAATATAAAATTAAACTTTGGACTGATTTAGCGACAGTTTCTTCATCAATTTGTTCCTTCTTGGTTGTTGTTAAGCAAGCAACTGGACTTCTGCTGTATAAGGTGACTAACGTAGCATTATTGCTAACAAATTCCGCTTCACTACCATATTCACTTTCATATTCATTCTCACTCCAAATGCTCATCTAAGACTTCCCTTTTCTTTTCTTAAAAGTGTTAACACATTTTGCTTGCACAAGCCTTGACATTCATGAAATTGAAATTTTTTTAACCTTTCTTTAATAGTTTTGAGTTTTTGTTTGCGGTTTGATGTTGTTGCTCGATGAACTACCACTATTCTGTCTAAACTCAGGTCTATCCTTCTTCACTTTCTTTAACAACTTTCTGAAATTTTTATCAATAACATCATATCTTCATTCTCATTAGATTCATCTCCTAAATAATTCACAGGCTTTCCAACCTTAACTTGCAATGCAATCCTTTTTTCTTTTCACGTTTATCTCTTAATAAATTCATCTCAAAGTTTGTAAGAATCCTAATTATCTTATTTAAAGATAATTCATTAATATCATAGGCCTTTTCAATGACTACAAATTTTGGTATGAATCTCAAAGGCAATGATCTTGATGTCTTCCTGATGAGTTTTAAATTCGAATCCTTCTTCCCAAGTTGATGTGCTTCGTTTGCAATGTCATGCAGTCTCTCATGGAAGTCTCCAATAGTTTCACTTTCATCCATCTTCAACCCTTCAATATAGCAGTCAACATATGAAGTTTTGAAGTTATCATGAATATTGATCCCTCAAATATTATTTGCAAAGTGTCCTACGCTTCTTTCATCAATTCACAAGCTGATATCATGACAAAGCAACCTTTATTAACTACACTGAAGATGGCATACATGACTTGAGAATTTCGAAACGCTCTCTCTTGTTCAGCCTTTGTCCACTCAGATGCATCTTTAAGCACTATTTCTCCCCTTTCATTAGTCATCACTAGATGTGTCCAGCCATTTAAAACCAAGTTCCATGCTTTTGTTCCTTACTCCTAAATGAATACTCTAATTCATGATTTCCACGTCAGATAATTGGAACCATCTAGCAACGGTGCCCTGGTGATTCATGCCCCTTCTTTTGTAGCCATAATTGTGAAACGCAGATCTACACCAGTTTAAAGTATCAAGTTCTGATTTGGTGACAGTCTCTAATACCATATGAAAATTTAAAAGGATGTAGTTTTACAAAAACTTAGTTTTGCTATAGTTGCTTTAAATTATGTCTATAGTTGTTTGATGTAAAGCAACTGTATTAGCAATTTATAAATATTCTAACACAAATGAAACAAAAAATTTAAAAGTGAAATAAACAACTGAGATTTGGTAACGCAATTCGGCACACCTTGCCCATGTCTACGGGGCCCTTATCCTACTTAATCACTTTCACCAATGAATAACAATAGTTTAATCAAGGCACTATAGAGCCAACTCAACCTAACATTGACACTATCTGTCGTCCTCATAACTCGTTAAAGTATTTCACTCCTAATAACAAGAACACCTCGTGTTAGCCTCAATAGAGGATTTTCTTAACATTATTTCATAATAAAGAATGGAAATAAAATAATCCAAGCGATAGAAACAATAACAGACATAAACGAAGATGCTTGAGATAACAGAAACAACTCCCCTAAAAACCTAGCTTCTTTAACAAAGATCAGGAAGTTGTCCACCAAAAATTCTGTTGTGAACTTTTAATAATGTCACTAAGATATCCCACGCACAACAGCCACAAAGACTCAACAAAAACACTAATGTTTCATCACTGAAATGTCAAAACAAAAGAGTTGCAATAACTCCAATTGTTCTAGAAAAATGTCACACAAACCATACTCATAAATAGACCCACAAAGTCATGTAACCCTAGAGAAAGAACACACCAAATCAACAGAAAACACAGCTGTCCAATTAAAAATCTGCAAAAATTTGTTTCAAAAGATCACTCAAAATCTCCAAAAATCTAGCTACCAAGTCACTATATCCTTATTGTATTTCCCACATAAGATAGCAACAAAACAACCCTAAAAATTACATAAAAACAACAACAATGTTGCTGCAAAATATTCGATGGTATCTCCAAAAATCCAGCTACCTTATATAGCTGTTATCCCTAAAATAGGTTGTCAAATAAGAGTCAAACAATCACCAAATAGCTCATCTTATATTAGTCGAGATATTGTGATTTGATTCCAATTAAATTAAATCCTATCCTCATTAGGATTTTAATCTTTATATAAGAGTCTAACATATGATAGATAACTTAGTATAGTAAAATTCCAAAGATGTCTAACTCTGTCCAAATATGAATTATGTCCAAAATTAATTAATAAGATAACTTAACACATATCTTAACAAATTTGTTTACATAGTAATATAACAGTTAACTTTTTAGATATGTAGTGCATAAGTAAGCAGAAGACTTCACAAGTCAATGTTGGGATAGGAGTCCATTCCATTTCCATGAGAGAATAGGTGAAGAAACATAGGATGGACACAATAATCGTATGTTGGGTATAGAACAATGCCACCACATTCACTAGTATTTTGATTAAAAAACAGACATAAAAATTTCAACACTCTAATCAATTTCACTAAATTTTTATTATATTTTAAGAATATTTTAAAATAATTTTATAAAAATTTTTAATATAATTTTTATTAAAATTTTATTAATTTTTATACTTAATTTTTTTAAACACATGACACTCCATATAAACAACCATATTAAAAAGAGTGATTGGGAGTTATCAAACCGCATAGATAATATGTAAAATAGAATAACTTATTAATAAGTAAAATATTATAGTTTTAATTCTAAATCAAATTAATTTATATTATGAATATTAAAATTATCATAATTTAATATAAATAATAGTATGTAAAATTAATAAGTTATTCAATTTTACACTTATTATCCATGTAGCATTGTAGCGTTGTGAATTTAGAAATATTCTTTGTATTTTTGTGTGTGACTAATATGATGTACATCTACCTATTTAATACACTCTAGGTTTCTCAAACTAAAGTAACAAATCAGTCCAATAATACACAACATTAATGTAAATGATTTTAGGAGAAAATAACGTCTAATTACGGAGGATAGTTTGAATAAAGGTTATATTCATATACATTAATTATCCCCCTCAAACTTAAGGTGGTAGTGAAGATGATAACTTGAGTTTGGAGAGAAGATCTTGAAAACGTCGAGGCGTATGTGATTTAGTAAAAAGATCAACAAATTGTGCTTAAGATGAGATTGAGACAAGTTGTATTGTTCTGTGAAGCATAAGATGACAATCGATCTCGATGTGTTTAGTTTATTCATGAAAGACATCATTGTGAGCAATCTACATGGAACTATGATTATCACAAAAAAGAGGAACTATTAAAGAAAAGGTGACACCAATGTCTCGAGGAAATCATAATAATTATAAAAGTTCAGAGGTAGTGTCAGCTAGGGCTCAGTATTATGATTCAGTGCTTAAGCAAGAGACAATCGTTTGCTTCTTACCACACTAACAAATAAGAGATGTGCCGAGAAAGAAATAGTACCTAGTGGTAGATCGATGATCGGTTAGGTTTCTAGTTCAGTCAACATCAGAGTATGCACGTAAATCCAGTCAAGGTGAATGACTAAAGTGAAGTCCACAAAACAAGATGCCTTGAATTTATCAGAGTATAAGAAGAATCGTAGAAAAGTAAGTGGTCCGAGGTGCAAACACGAACTGCCTGACAATATAAACTATAAGCGATATTTGGACGAGCGATATTAAGGTATATAAGACTACCAATTAGTTGTCGATAAAGTGTACCATCACAAAAAGGAGTTCCATTAGTAGCAGAGATATGATCATTAAAGTCGTGTGAAGTGCTAGCAATCTTAGTGTCAGTGAGACCAAGACGAGAGATAAGATCAGTAGCATAAGCTTCACCCATAATTTCTTAGGTCGGTCTTTCTCCCTTAACATGCTCCTTGCTACTATAATAATTGTTTCAATTTTTCATTCTATAATACCATTTTATTAGGGTATATATTTGGTCATATAATGTTTTTGAATGCCATGAAAACTGTAAAAATTTGTAAATTGTGTGTAGATGAACTTACCATTGTAGTTAGTTTGCAATTTCAAAATAGATCAACCACTTTGTTTCTCTGTCATAGCTTTAAATTCTTTAAAGCATTCAAAACCGTCTAACTCCTCCTTCAAAAAATAATCCCATATCTTTCATGAAAAATCATCAACAAAGAGCAAGAAGTACTTAATACTACTCAGTGAAAGCGTTTGGATTGGTCTAAAATGTTTGCTTGTAACAACATTAAAGATTGGGAGGCTCTATTTAAAATTTTAGGAAACTTATTCACGATGACTCTTTTCAATGCAGCAAGCTTCCCAGGGTTTTCCATTGCTAGTTATAGTTGGAAGGTCAATTACTAGATTCTTTTCAGACAATAAGGTTAGTCCACCAAAATTGATATGATCAAAACTTTAATGCCAAAGCAATGCATTATCATTGTTGGTTACTTTAAAAATACTGATATAGTAAATACAAGCATAAACATCATCTTCTCTTATACCATTTGGACATAATAGAGCAAGTGCATGCTTTTCTTTCCATAAATCATGCATTTACCAGCATCAAAGACAACTAAATAGCCAGTGTTCATTAACTTACCCACACTAATAAGATTATAATTTCTTTATAAATTTGTCAATATGGCAATCGTACTCATTCTACATTCCTGACCCTGATTGTTAGCGTCCAATCTTACTTTATTCTTTGAGGACTCAACAATCTCCGTAAAGAGTTTTTTTCTTACTAGTCAAATGGTTACTGTAACCACTATCAAGAAACCAAACAACATTAATTAGACTAACCATGAGTAGCTAAACAAGCAATGAAGATTGTATTGGAGCAAGTAGAGACAAGCCACTTTGGTGGTGAAATTGACCAGAATACGCAAGTAGATAAACTGAGTGACACTCATCACGTCAATCTATCCCATAAGGACAAATAGGTCCCTTTTATTATTATATCTCGGTTAGTTTTCTTTACAACAAAGTCAATAGCTTAAAATTCGAAAAAACTAGATTTAAATATTATCAAAGTTCATTAAAAAAGATGTATGTAAAGAAAGAAACAACAAAAAATAGTTATCAATCTTTAAGCTTAACAAATTAACTTTTTTATAATGTCATTTTTAATATAGGGTACTTTTTATTTTTATACCTAATTTAATCAAAATCATATTTTCAAAATAAAATAAAATTTTATTTGAACTCTTGATACTTAAATCAAGTGAACTTTTTAATGATTAGATCCTATAATCAGTACATAACTGTTCATGAGTATAGGCTCAAACATAAAATGAATTTAAAAATAATCATTTATTTATTTTACTTATTATATCAGTCAATTGTTGAAGGAGTGCATGATGCCACAAAGAGAAATTCACTAAATAAAACAAAACATTAAAAGTTCAAATAATATTAAAAGAAAATCAAGTCCAAATCATAAGTCCACGAACTCTCAAAACTTCAATTTAAATGCTATTCAGTAATTTTATGCTTTTCTCACTTCTAAGTCAAATCCAAAATTTATTGAAATTTTCTCTAGTCCCATATCAATTTTATTCTAAGACCCAACTCCAAGCATATCATTTTGGTTTATATCCCTAAGACTTAGGTATAGGCGTTCATTTCATTCCAAGTTCTAAAACTCATATCTAGACATTCATTTCTATGTTTCAAGCCTTAAGATCCACTTTAGATGTTTTATTTTAACTTCCACGTCCTAGGACTCAATCCTAAGCATCTCTTTTTAATTTCAAACCTTAAAACTTAGATCTAGACATATCTCTTTAATTCCAAGTCCTAAGGGCAACTCCTTCATCACCCACTCAGGAACATACTACTATAGGGTGATTCCCCTTGTCCTGAAGAATGTTGGAGCCACATATTAGCATTTTATAAACAAAATATTTAAGCCTCAATTATAAATAAATATAGAAGCATATGTAGATTATATGATTGTCAAAATAACAGGGACAAAAATCACTTAGCAGACTTGTGTCAATACTTCGATGGTCTCACGAAATATAACAAGAGGCTAGACAGAAAATGTGTAATTTTCAGTCTCCATAAGAAAGTCCATTTTGTGACAACAAAACGAGTTGTTATGATTAACCCTCAAAAGATAGACACCATTGTGAGTATGACAAACCCTAGGCCTACTAAAGAGGTGCAACAATTAACATGACGCATTGCTAGCCTCTCGAGCTTCCTTTTCATGTTTGTGAAGATCAAAAGAGTTTTGTTAGGACGAAGAATGTGAAACAGCCTTTAAACATCTAAAGACAAGCCTATAATAGCCAACCGAATTGTCCGCCCCTTCCACCATCGAAAAGTTAGATTTATACATCATTTAAGCAATAAATTTCACAATACTAAGCTAGGGAGAAGACAAGAAAAGATTATTATGTTACGCCAGTTTTCCGGATGCAGAAATTTGTTATACTAACTTGAAGAAGACGACCCCACTATAGATGTTTCTGCCTGAAAGTTGAGACCATACTTTTAGACCCATGAGATTAACATTATGACGGACTTGTCACTGTGACAGAAATTATACAAACCTAACTCAGTGGGGTAATTAGTGAAATGGTCGATGGAGCTGAACAAATTCGATATACGATATGTTCTTATATCTATACTTGAGTAATTACTAATTAACTTTATTGTTAAATACATCATTGAGTCATTGAAAGGGGTGGAGGAAATAATTACTTACATATGGGTAATACATATAGATGGATCATCAAGGGAAGAAGGAAGTGGGGTAGGCTTGTTCTTTCAAGGTCCTTATAGTTTAAAATTCAAATATATTCAAATGCATAAGTTCAAGGCATTAAACAATCCTATGTGAGTTCAGATTTGTAATTCATCTTTAGCTACGAACGTGGCCTCTTTCTGTAAGATTTAATCTCTAACATTCTAAGCAATATTACCAACATAGAATTCACCCCAGAACATTTATGACAGTTAATTCAACATCTTCAAATCCTAAAATTAGTGCTATAAAGAAAGGAGAGAAATATTATCCTTAATCCATATTCGTGTAATTTCTTTTTGTTGGCAAATTCCTTCTTTACAGAAAATTTTTTCTACTCTCCCCTTCTTGCCTTTCTTTGTTCTTTTCAATGGTGCAAGAACACATGTATTTTTGGAGAGAAGAATATGAAGAAAATGAAGAAGAAAGCAATTGGTAATAGTGAGAGACAATAAAGAGAGTCTTTCAAAATGAATGAATCGTAAGGGATGAGTGGTGTGTGGTAGTGACACTTGCCAACTTCCCATGGTTCCATTTGTCCCCTTTTTGATAACTAGTGTATTTATCTCCAATTTCTAATCCAATTATCTCATAATTTTCTATGACATTCGTCATTAAATCCTAATACCACTTATCAATAATTTTCACTATCATTTGATATTTATTTCTACTATCATTAATCAAGTATCTTGCCATTTGAACTTTTTCCTAGTTCCAAAACTACCCAAAATTTCAGAAATTTCTCAAATTTCACCAAAAAATCTAAATCAATAATTATAATCACCAATCAATTTTTAAGACATATAATCCACAATTCACATCATAATCACTTAAAAATTAATTATACCTAAAAAATGTCAATTGAGTGCATGAATAGTTATTGTAATGTGCGTTAAAAAATTAAATTCACATGTGTGTATGCTTGTATTATGCAAGAGCATGAAATGTATTTCCTAATCTCTCATTGTTGTTTCTCATTTATAGAGATCTAAGGTCCTAACCTTTATTATGAGAAAGTAGGATGTTACATTGAAATTGCAAATTTGAGCCAACAAGGTCATCGTTGCATTTGTGTATTTCTCGTTGTAACATCGAGATTAATTACACTCAAACTGTTGAAATCATTGTCAAAGGATTAGGAGTTTCTCCCCTCAACGGTCATCACTAGACAATATTCCATTTAAGATTGATTTGAATAAAATAATTGTAAAAGAGTTGTAGCTCTGAAACCATGAAGAAAATTGGAGGAAAAACTAATTCTTTCTTGATCTTTTAGTGACTAATATAGAGAATACATAAGTACAACCTAATCACCTTAATAAATTAAGGAGAATCCATTTATTATCTAAGCAATAAAATTCCATTAATTTAGTCACTAAATTCTAGCCTTAATCTAACTAATCATCTCCTAAATATTAGCTAATTATCCCTAGAATATCAACAACTATAAACTTCCAAAACCTAATCAATTAGACAATTGCCTAATGATATTTGACCAATCAATAATAAGGACCATCATGTTATCAAGAGAATTTTATTTTGTGACATAATGTACCAATTTGTTAGAATTTTTTATTTTTAAAACTTTGATTTAACTAGCTTTACTTTAATCACTTTACATTTTATCTTGACCTGGTAGGAGTAATTATTGTATGTGATGGATTCATCCATGTCAGTCCTTATAGTTTGATATAATTAAGCAAGTTTTATTATTATATTTAAATTTTATGAAATGATTTTGATACTAATAAATATGGTTTTTTGATATAAATAATTGAACCGAAACTCATATAAGGTTGTAAAATTTCAATATTGCCAAAAAGTGGATTAGATGTGAAAATTTTGACGAAGTACAAAATTTTCATGAAACTAATACAACTAATTTAAAACAATGACACAATCCTAATCATCTTGATATTGAGTTATGAAATTTAGAGGAAGATTACATAGGAGAATCTTTTTGGCTAAAATACATTTAACCCCCTATGTTTTATCCTTTGGTACGATATGCCCCCTTTACTTTAAAAATGAACTTATTACCCCCTTTGACTATCAGTCAGTGGAGCTTAGAATTTAAAAAGACTTATTTACCATTGTATTATGATGACATCATCATAATTGTAAATATTGTATTTTGTGGACAAAAATACCCTTTTAGTCTTTTTTGACCAAAATTCATTAAATCTCTATATTTTTTTGCTTTATTTCATTATGTCCTCTATTTCAAAAATAAAAATTATTTTAAGTATGAATTACATTTTGACCTTTAATAAATAAAAAATTACTAAAATACCTTTGCCTTCACAATTGTACTTTATAACCATTAATTTATGGAAAAATTTAAAAACTTTATTTATGAAATAAAATTAAAAAAGAAATAATTAACAACAATAAAATAAAATATCACCATTTTTCATGTTTCCCTTTTTCTCCATAAAATTATAAATACAAAATATAAAAACCAGCGAATAAGGGATACGAATGGAAAATGTGAGTTAGCCCAGCTTAGGTTGACCATGACCTAATGAAAAGGTACAAAACGACGTCGTTTTGGCAAAAATGATGTCGCTTTTTTAATTTTTTTTGAAAAACATAAAGTCAGGCAAAACTAACCTGACCCCAACCTAACCTATGCTTGGGTCGATCCAAGGGCTAGTTCACAAGCAGGTCAACCCTTGGGTTGGATCGGGCTAGGTTTCATAAATAAATTTTCTTTTTTAAAATTTTCCATAAATTAATGGTCATGAAGTACAATTCTAAAGACAATGGTATTATTAGTAATTTTTCTTTTTTATTTATTAACGGTCAAAATATGATCATGCTTAAAATAAATTTTATTTTTGAAATAAAGGGCATAATGAAATAAAGCAAAAAATATAGAGGTTTAATGTATTTTGGTCAACAAAAGACTAAAAGGGTATTTTTCTCCAAAAAATACATGTAGTTTTGGTGGTGTCATCAGAATACAGGAGTAAAAAAGTCATTTTGAATTCTAAACTCCTTTTTTTTTTGTAAGGAAAAGCTAAGCTACTAACTACTCAACTATAACGAGGAACAGAGACCCCAGTCATATCCTCAATGAGGATAGTAGAACACCCTGTAGGTGGGTTTCGAAATGTAGTGATACCAATCCCAAAAGATTGAGCATAATTAGCAAGCCAATCTGTACACCAATTGACCTCCCTATAAATGTCTAGAAGTCGCACTACCCAAGTCCTAGCTAGCAACTCCTTCATACCCCCAATCAACAAATCATGGAAATTTAGTGGATTGTCCGAGGAAGTTAGAAAGTTGACAACTACCAAAGAATCAACCTCCAACTTTATTTTCTGGTGTCCCAACTCCCAAGCAAGCAAGAGACCCGAATATATACCCCATAATTCAACACAAACCGCAGATTAAGTACTTATATTTTGAACAAATCCTCCCAACCAGGCCCCAGTGTGGTTTCGAAGAACTTCATCTGCAGAAGCAATATGTGTGGTGCGACGAAAAGCACTGTCAGTATTTAGCTGGATCCACCCCAAATTCTAAGGTCCCTTGATTGGTCATAAAATGAGGTAATAAGCTCATTTTTAAAATAGAGGGGGCATAACATAGTAAGGGATAAAACTCGGTAAATAAATTTTGTTAATTAAAGGACTAATGGTTAGATTCCATGATTTTTCAATAACTTTAAAAAATTATAGCACAAATGATTGACAAAGTTAAGAGTAAGATATGAAGTAAATCACACGTTAGTATAGACTTTACGTACAAGAAACTTGATACACAGAAGGGGGGTTGAATGGTGTATCCTTTTTTTGAATATGAAAACCTTGCTAAGAACTTCTATTTCTTGTTAAAAAAATATCACAAAGATTATATGAAAATTATTGTGTATATAAATCGCAAATAATTTCTATCTAATTGTTTAACAACAAAATAAAGTGAAGTAAAGGATAAAAAGTAAACACTGCGATTTTTATACTGGTTCACCCCAAACCGTGAGCTACGTCCAGTCTTCAGAGTTCGTATGAGTGTTTCACTATACTCCAAACAATTACAAGTATTCTTTCTTCCCTTCCAGAGCCTGTTCAGGTCTCTTACAAAGTATTCTTTCAGCTATCTTAGCCTCTCCAGGCTATCTGCCTTTTCTTTCTCTCACTAGAA
>JAOSBN010055669.1:0-14222 GCA_027563595.1 Erythroxylum suave | reverse complement strand
TAGTAAAGTGATTAATTCATTTTAAGATTAATATAAATATATATATGTATAATGTATATATTATGTCAATATGAAAAATAAAATAAAAAGTTTATAATTTATTAAATTTTAAAAATAAAACAACAATTTTTTGAATTTATTTTAAAAAGTTTATTAAAAATATGGCGGGCCAAAAATGGTCCGCGGGCGGCCCATGGCCTGAGCGGGCTAGGCGGGCCGTTTCAGCCCGTATGGGCTGGCCTTCTGTGGCCCGCATGGGCCGCCATATTTTTTCAATGGGCGGGGTCGGGCCAACGTCGGTCCAGGCCCAGCCCGGCCCATTGACATCCCTGTACCTATGCATTGTCTTACAATCATATCTTTTGTATCAGAAGGCCAAAAGTTCCAAACTTTATATCATTAGAAAGATAAGAAAAAGATCTATAACTTTTATGAAGATAATTTTGTTTAATTCAGCTTAAATCAATACATATTTTCCCTAGAAGTTGCTTTATCTTACACCTATGGTACCTACGTTTCGTCTGGTATCTATGCGTTGTCTTACGGCCATATATTTTGCATACAAAGGCAAAAGTTACAAAATTTATATCATTGGAAAGCTTAGAAAAAGGTCTACAACTTTCATGAAGACCACTTAGCTTAATTCTACCTAGATCAATATAGATTTGCCTTAGAATGTAGAATACAAAATTTTAATCTTATGAATGCTTGAAAATGCAATGTACAAACTTTAAGAGTCATGAGCAAAAACATAATCATATTTCATTATCATCAAAAGATAAAAGTTTTCCAAAGCTTTAATGGACATTTCAAGCCACAATACATCATAGTCCAAAATACATAATTTACACAGATTAGAATTGCTCAAAATGCAACTAAAGCCTTATTTTTACAAAAACTAACTTAAAATACAAAATAAGCATAATCCGGAGTAATGCACTTATGCTTGATCACTCAATCTCTTGCTCATGACCTGAAGATAAGATGGAATGGGGGGTGAACTTAAAGCTCGTAGGTAACAATTTTATAACCTATAATAGCAAAACCATTGAAAAATTCACAATGCATCATGAAACACATATTTCCAAATTCTTAATTTATCAAATACTTTTTAAGCAACCCAAATCATGCATTCAATAAACTTGTCAACACTTAAGCACATCAAAATAGTTTAGGAGGTCCATAAATAAAACGAGCTATCACATTCTCATGAAATGGTCTTGTGTAGTCGTGAACAGAACGAATTAACACAATCTCACATAGTGGTTTTGCGTAGTTGTAAACATGAGGGAGTCCTTGCAGGAGCTCCATGTCACTTGCGGGTAGGCGGGAGAAGCCTTTAGTCAAAGTGCACTTGACATACAGAATGGGCTATAACCAAACCCACATAACATGTATTTCATAACTTGTAAACTTGTTGCCCAAAATGACACTTTTTTCGAAAAAGTGGTTTCATAAACATAGTATTATTTTCTTTATTTCAAAAAAAAGATTTTTGCATTCTTTTTCATAAATCATCCACACAAAATTCACGTACCAAACATATAGCACTTTCTCAAAGCATTCAAAGAGCAATAAATGCACATTTATAAAACAATTGAAAAACATTTACTTTCTTAATTTGGAAGAAACATTAATGACTTATTATTCAATTATAAAAATGTAACCCACATTCAATTTATTGCTTAACAATTGCTCAAAAATGCCTCTCTTCTTGCTCCTCTTGCCTCTCCTCTTGATTTCCTTCAACATTGGCAAAAATCCCCAATTCAATGTAACTTCCAATTGAGAACTCAAAGAAATATATACACTAAAATTGATCCTAGAATACTTAAATCCATGGATTTCTTAAGCTTCATGAACTAAAACCCTTCCAAAAATCTAAAAGTTTAATATGGGCCCTACCTTGAATCTTCACCAAACAAAGAGATGTTTGGCTCAAATGGAAGCTCTTCTCTTCCTCTTTCTTTTTCTCTTCTTGAACACCCTCAAAATCACTCTTAAAAGCTAAGAAAAGATGAAACCCTAACTTGCTTCTTCCTTTTCTCTCTAATGGCTGAAACTCTCTCACTTCTCTTCTCTTTCACGTTTTTTTTCTTCTTCTTTCTATTCAAATCACGTTTTTCTCCTTCTAATGCACAAGATACTTTTCTCTCTTCCAATTTTACTCTTAATGAGTGTTAAAAGTCATCTTACCCTTCCTTATAAGCTTATGTTCTTTTAACCTTAAGAGATCTTCCAAAAATACCCTTCAACCTTCTTACTACTTTAATACAACTAAACCACACAATAAAATCCTACTAACATTAACTTAATAATTAAACTCCAAAAACTTAATTTATCAAAACCTCATAATTCATTCAAATTGTCCTTAATTCAACGAAAAAATCCGGGGGCCAACATAATGAGTGTCACATCTATAAAAAGTAGTGTTGTTTCTTCAGCAAGAAAGCTGGTTACCTTAAGAAAGATTGCGTTAAGAGAAAGGCTTGGTTCGAAAAGAAAGGTAAGTACTATATTTCAGTATGTTTTGAATTAAATCTTATTGAGGTGCCCAATAATACCTGGTGGTTAGATTTAGGTGCAACTACTCATGTGTCACATATTATATAGGGATCCCTTTCGATCCAAACCATAAACGGAACTGAAGAGTTCTTATATATGGATAACAGAATGAAGGCACGAATAGAAAGAATAGAGACATATTGATTGATATTAGACATTGTTGTAGTGTTAATCTTGAAAAGTGTCTTTATGTTCTTGAATGTGCTTGAAATTTAGTTTCTGTTAGTAAGTAAGATCAGATAGGTTTTAATTTCAATATTGGAGACGATGTTTTTTCTTTGTATAAACAATAGAACTATTATGATTCTGGTATAGTAATAGATGGTTTATATCATTTCAACCTTGATGTGAATTATTCTAAATCCCTGTTTCATATTAAACATAATACTGTTAATAAACAAAGTGCACATAATGAACACTCTGCTTACTTGTGGCATCAAAGGGTAGGCCATATATATAAAGAAAGGGGATGAGGTTAGTGAAAAGTGAAATCTTACCTCAACTAGATTTTACTGATTGGGATATGTGTGTGAATTGCATTAAAGACAAGCAAACCAAACATATTTCTAAGAATTCAGCCATAAGAAGTATTGAGTTAAATTAATACGCATTAATATATGTGGTCCATTTCATGTCCCATCTTGGAGTGGTGAAAAGTATTTTATCACCTTTATTGATGACTATTCACGTTATTGCTATCTCTGTTTACTACATGAAAAGTTTCAATCAGTGGACATTCTTGAGGTGTTTACTAATGGGCGGAAAGGGAGTCAGATAGAAAAGTGAAAGTCATAAAGTCTAATAGAGGTGGTAAATATTATGGTAAACATAATGAGAATAGACAATGTCTAGGTCCATTTGCAAAATTTCTTCAAAGTCGGGGCATTTGTGTATAGTATACAAGGCCCAGTCCACCACAATAGAATGGTGTAGTTGAAAGGAAGAATCGTATGCTTATGGATATGGTTAAGAGTATGTTAAGTTACATAAATGTACCTTTATCTTTATGGATGTATGCATTAAAGACAACTACATATCTACTTAATAGGGTTCCTAGTAAAGCGATTCTCGTGACACCTTATGAATTGTGGATAGGTAAGAAGCCTAACTTGAGGCACCTGCATGTTTAGGGTTGCCCAGCTGAAATAAAATTTATAATCCTCATGAAAGGAAACTTTATGCAAGAACCATTACATCGATTATCTAGAAAAGTCTAAAGGGTACATATTTCATTGTCCTAACCATGGTACAAGAATAGATGAGTTTTGGCAATGCTAGGATCATTGAAAATGGACAAATCAGTGGGTGTGGGGAACCACGATATTCAAGAGACTCAAATGAAAAATCCTTCACCTAGAGTCTCTTCTCAAGTAGTTGTTCCTTTTGTTGTATCACAGTCACGTAATATATCAGAACAACAAGTTAATATTCCAAACCCACAAGAATTGAATGTCAATAATGAACCAGTAAATAATGTACAAGTCACAAATGATCAAGTCATACTATAAGAAATAGTTTTGTGAAGGTTTATAAGGGAGAAAAGACCAGCTATATTAGATCATTATATGGTGTATTCATTTAAGCATGAGTGTGACTTGAGCATTGATAAGGATCTAGTCTCATTTAAAGAAGCCATGAAATGTAATAATTATGAAAGGTGGTTCAATGTTATGAAAGAAAAGTTAGAATCTATGGATGATAATCAAGTATGAGAATTAGTTGAGTTACCTGAAAGCTTAAAGCAAGTGGGCTGTAAATGGGTCTTTAAGATCAAAAGAGACTCGAAAGGTAATATTGAAAGGTACAAAGCCAGACTTATAGCCAAACTTTACACTCAAAAGGATGACATTAACTTTAAAGAGACCTTATCTCCAGTTTTAAAGAAGGACTCTTTAAGAATTGTTACGAAATTAATAGCTCATTATGATTTAGAGTTTCACCAAATGGATGTAGATTTAGAAGAAGAAGTTTATATGGACCAACCGAAAGGTTTTGTAATTGCAGAAAAGTAAAATATGGTGTGTAAATTAAAGAAGTTAATAAATGGCTTGAAATAAACTTCCCGACAATGGTATCTTAAGTTCAATGATACCATTACCTCTTATGGTTTTATAGAGAACACTACCGATAGGTGTATCTATATGAAGGTCAATGAGAGCAAGTTCATTATTTTGGTATTATATATTGACGATATTCTTTTAGCTACTAATGATCTGGGCTTGTTACATAATGTAAAGAAAATTTTCTCTAATAATTTTGAAATGAAAGATATAGGTGAGGCATCCTATATAATTGGAATAGAAATATTTAGTGATAGGACACAAGGATTGTTAGGGTTGTGTTAGAAAGGATATATTAGTAGAGTATTAGAGAGATTTAGGATGGAAAAATGTTTAGCAAGGGTAGTTCCAATTCAGAAAGGGGATAAATTTAGTGAAATGCAATGTCCCAAGAATGATTTGGAATGAAAGGAAATGGAATCTATTCCCTACACATCTATAGTTGGGAGTTTGATGTATATTCAAACTTGTTCTTGGCCAAATATTAGTTTTGTTATTGGAATAGTAGGCCGATATCAAAGTAATCCCAGATTGGACCACTGGAAAACTGCAAAGAAAGTTTTTAGGTATTTACAAGGCACCAAGGATCACATGCTCACATACAGGAAATCAGATCACTTAGAAATGATTGGTTATTCAAATTCAGACTATACTAGTTGTGTAGAATTAAGGAAATCTACCTTCGATTATCTATTCTAACTAACAGGAGGGGCAATTTCTTGGAAAAGTAGAAAGCAGTCTGTCAGTGCTACTTTCACTATGGAGGCCAATATTGCTTGAAGGGGTTGAATTAATTGTTTCATAAATGTTTCCTGGGTGAATTCTATACTTCTAATATTGCTTAGAATGTTAAAGTTTAATTTACAGGGCAAATAAGACCTGACATTGGAACTTAGAAAAATACTTCTTAAACTATTGCAAATGCAAATCATTCGTCGCAGATCTTCACAATATCAACAACTATCGTAGCAAATTGTTACAGGTGAACGTTTATGAGACAATAAAAACAAAACTGAATATGGTGGCTCTAAGATTATTTATAACCTTTAATATATAGTGTGCAACTTTCGTTTGCACATGGGCACCAACTAAATATCCAGAGTCTATTGAGAACACCTTTTCCCAGCTCCACCTTTGATGTAGACTGGAGGCCAAATAGCTGATCATCATTTAAAAAATGAAGAAAAAAACCAGTAATTCAACTTCATATTGGGTAAGAGAACAACCACATAGTAGCTTTCAGGCTTTTGATAATTAATGAACAACCAGTCAATATTTTTGTTCTTCTACCATACCAAACATGACTTCCAATGTCTCGCTCTTAACGTTCACGCCAAAGTTGACATGTTTTCTTATTTGTTTTATATCCATTTCCATCAAATGACAATATAAAATGATTTTCTTGCATCTTCCAGAGCATTCTTCATGCCATTGGATTCATGTAAAGAAAATAAGATATGGGGAGAGAAAACAGTAAAGAAGCGCTTCCATTGAAAAATATAGATTCTTCAGTGACTCTTATTGTTGTTCTTAGTACTATTTTTGCTATCAGTGGCTCCTTTGGTCCAAGGTGTGCAGTAAGTATTCACTATCTATTGATCTTGTCATCATTTGATTTTGATGCTCGTCTTCAAGCACCATGTATTCCAGGTGAAGGACAGGTATTAGCTTTTCAATTGAAAATTTATTCTCAGTTGGCTAATTTGGTGCTGCATTCAGATTTGTAGCATCAATAAAATATCGTTAAAATAGCCTAAGAACATCGAAGAGAACCAATTATGGCACCTAGTTAACTTGGAAGCTAAATTTTGAATGTGGTCGATGTTAATAATACTATGTTATACCTATACTATGTGATCGATGGATCTGGAAAAAACTGATAGTTCATGATTTTCTTTCGCAGATAGCATATTCAACACCGGCCGAGTCTGGAATCATTCAAGATCTTGGACTGTCTAAGACGGTAGTAGGCCATCTCTTTTATCTTCAATATATATCCTTTTAATATCAAACTTCAGTTTTCTTGATAGTTAATTTGTAAGTAAAGAAAGGCAAAACAAAGGTTCCCCAAATTTGTTTTGGCACAACTACGTTTCATTGTTTGGTAAAGTCGCATCATAACTTGCTCTTCAAATCTGTAGGAATAACATCCATGTCATCAAGGACAGAGCTATGAAGCAGACAATTTTTTTTCATATGTTTTATAAAAATAACTCAATTAACATAGTTATCCCAACTGAAACAACATGAAATAACATAACTGCCCGTTCAAAAATACTTAGAAACTTGATTCTTGGCTTTGCCCCTATGTGTCATGCATGGGGAAAATCATTAGAAAAATTATTCCATGGATAGAACAAAAAATTGTTAGAAGACAAACCCATGTATATCTCTTATGGGTTCTTCTAGACAAGACAAATGAGTGTAGTTGTTGTCTTTCACTTTGTTAACTATCAAAGTTCATTTATTATAGCTACTTGTTAGCTATCAAGGTTCATTTATTATGACATGTTAAGAGGAGACACTCCAACGCTCTAGTGCAAAGATGTGAGAAGTTCGTCTAACAGACTATAAGAGAAAACAAAAGTGACTTAAGAAGAATTGGGGAGAGGTGATTAGGAACAATATGGCGATGTTGGAACTTATCGAGGACACAACTGACAATAGAAAACTTTGGCGCACTAGGATTTAAATACAGGAGCCTTCGTAAAGAGAATCTTGTGATCGTTCTTGTAGTTTGCCTAAACTTGTCAATAGGCAGTACTTACCTCGTAAGGATTTAGTAGCTATTATTAGTATTATTGTTATTAGCATTATTAGTAGTCTTATCACCACCACCACCACCACTATAACAACAAAAAAAACAACAACTATTATTAATAATAAGAATAATAATAATAACCATATTATTATTATTATTTGCTTTATTAATTTTATTAGTAATAGCCTTCTCCTTCTTCACCTTTTTCTTATTACTAATATTATTATTTACTTCCTCCTCTCTCTAGCTCTCGTTATCTCTTTCTTTCTCTCCCTCTCTCTTGCTTTCTGTCTTTTCATGTGGGTCATTTGGAAACAGTTTCTTTACTAGTTAGAGGTAAGGTTGCGTACTATTAGACCTTCCTAAACCTTGCGTCTTAACGAGATCCATACTGGTTGTTGTTGTTGTTGTTAATGTAGCTATTTTATGCTGTCAAATTTGGTGAGTAAATCGACTTTCATATCTATAAAAAGCCCTTATATGTGTAATGTTTGGGTGAGAAAAAAAGAGAGAAAAACAAAGGAAAAAAAAAGAAATTTTGAGCAGAAACTCATATAGCGACAGTTAGACTGTAACATTGTTCTATTATCAATATATTGTTATTAGATTTTTAATAGTGAGTCTACTTCATTTTCCAACAAATGGTATCAAAGCAAGGTTCGTGACTACATTTCAAGAATGTGAAATATGACCAATATGATTCAGCCTCAAATTCTAAAATTAACGAAGACAAATTATCGAAACTAGAGCATCCAAATGAAGTTATTGCTCAAATCACAAAGATTTGTGGGAGATTGTTGAAGAGGGCTACACTAAGCTTGAAGATGTGACAGCCGAAGCATCTTTATCAAACATGCAAAGGACATCACTTAAGAAATCACGCAAAAAGGACAAAAAGGCCTTGTTTTTCATCCTTTAAGGAGTTGATGAATCAACATTTGAAAAAAAAATATCAAATAAAAAAAAATTAAAGGACATATAGGAAACTCTATAGAAATCTTTTTAAGGAGTCGAAAAAGCTAAAAAGGTACAACTCCAATCTATTAGAGCTAAATTTGAACCATTAAAAATGCAAAGTTCAGAAAAGATTAATGACTATATTACTCATCTGAAAACGGTGGCAAATGAAATGAAAAGAAATGGAGAACCTCTTGAAGATGTCAAGGTGATGGAAAAATTCTTACATTCATTGACAAGGAAATTTGATTATATCATTCCTACCATTGAAGAATAAAAGGATTTGTCACAAATCTCTACTGAGGAGATTATGGGCTCTTTTCAAGCTTATGAGTTGATTATAATCCAAAATGAAAACACTGATGATTTGGAACAAGATTTGCAAAGCAAGTTATCTACTGGTGGCAATCAAATTAGCAGTAGTTACGAACAAGGCAGAGGAAATCAAGTTAGTCATAGAAGTGCTACAGAACTGGACGTGGTAGATAAGGACGTGGTGGATGAGGATGTGGTAGGAAATTTTTTGAAAGAGGTCAAACAAATGAAGGTTATCAAATATATGGTCGTGGTTGAGAATTCCAAAACCAAGGAAGAGGTGGTTTTCAACAACGAGGTAATAAATCACAAGTGCAATGTTATAATTGTAACAAGTATGGCCATTTTAGTTACAAGTGTTGATCATCCCTTAAAGGGGAGGAAACAAATTATTTTATAATAACAGAAGATAAAGAAGTTGAATCGGCTATTTTCTTAACATACAAAGGAAATGAAGAGTGCAAGAAAAATGTTTGGTATCTTGACACCAGTGTTAGCAACCGCATGTGTGGGCGATACGAGCTGTTTAAAACTTTGGATGAGACTATTCAAGAAGAAGTTATTTTCGATGACTCATCAAAAATTCTAGTGAAAGCTAAAGGTAAGCTTATGATTGCCTTAAAAAAATGGAGAGAAGAGGCATATACATATTATATACCTACGTTAAGAAGCAATATTATCAACCTTAGTCAGCTCTTAGAAAATGGGTATGACATACACTTAAAAGATTGCTCTCTTATTATCAACAAAGGTGGAGAATTAATTGCCAAAGTTGATATGATAAAGAATCGTCTTTTCACACTTGATATTCAATCAAAAGTACTGAAGTATATGAAGTCTGTCTTCAAGATGAATCATGGCTATGACATTTAAGATTTGGTCATCTTGGTTTTACTAGCCTAAAATTGTTGCTAAAAGCAAGATGGTAAATGGACTTCTAGAAATTGATCAACAGGATCAATTATGTGAAGCATGCATCAAAGGGAAACAACATAGGCAAAGTTTTGAAGTTGGCAAATCATGGAGAGTTAGAAGACTGTTGGAGATTGTTCACTCAAATATAGCTAGACCATTTGATATATCATTACTTGGTGGAAATAGGTATTATATTACCTTTATTGATGATTTCAGCAAAAAACAATTGGGTGTATATTCTTAAAGAAAAATCAAAAGCCCTTGAAAAATTTAAAGAGTTCAAAGCAATTTAAGAAAAATGAAGTAGGCAATATTTAAAAATACTTAGATCTGATAAAGAAGGTGAGTATACATCAAAGTTATTTGAAACATTTTGCAAAGAGCATGGAATCGTTCATTAGTTGACAGCTTTATATACATCACAACAAAATGGTATCGTAGAAAGAAAGAATCACACGATTCTTGATATGGCGGGAATCATGGTGAAAGGAAAGCACTTATCATGAACTTTCTTGACTAAATTCATTCTATGTGTTGTTTATTTACTAAATTAGTGTCTAATAAAAAGTGTAGAATTCAAAACACCAAATAAAGCATGGAGTGGTAGCAAGCTAGCAGTTAGACATCTCAGGACTTTTAGGTTCATTGCATATACCCATATTCCTAATCAAAAAGGAAAGAAATTAGATGACAAAGGTGAAGAGTGCATATTTATTGGTTGTGAAAAGAGGAGGAAGGCGCATAGATTGTATAAACCTTTGACATCATCTCACGAGACATTGAAATTGATGAAGCAAATTATTGGAAATGGATCAAAGAAGGTAAGAAAGTGCAAGGATTATTTTTCAATGATGATAATGATGATGACTCTAACACACAAGATAAACAAGGAGATGACCAAACTCGCCTATAAAGCTCTACCTTAACAACTCCTGAATTAACAACATCGACTTCATCATGTAGCAACAATAGTAGTAGCAAGTCAGGGGGAGCATCTATAAAAATGCGGAGTCTAAATGATATCTATGATGCCATAAAACAAGTACAAAAAAATTTTATTATTAATTGTTTTGTTTAATGGTGGAGTGTGATCCATTAACATATGAAGAGTTTATTAAAGATGAGAACTAGAAAAAGGCCATGAATGAAAAAATTGAGAGAATGACACATGGGAACTAACTAATCTACCAAAAGTACACAATACAATAGGAGCTAAGTAGGTGTATAAGACAAAAACTAATTAAGAAGGAAAATTTGAAAAGTACAAGTAAATATTAGTTACTGAGGGTTATAAGTAGAGAAAAGGAATTGACTATGAAGAAGTGTTTACTCCAATTGCAAGAACCGATACTATTAGACTTCTTACAACATTTATAATTCAAAATAGATTGAAGATTTATTAGATGGATGTTAAATTGGTTTTCTTGAATTGATACCTAGAAGAAGAAGTCTACATTGAGCAACCAACAGGATATACTAAAAAAAGATAGGAAGGCAAAGTCTATCATCTAAAGAAAACATTATCTAATTAAAGCAACCTCCACGGGCTTGGAATATGAGAATAGATGAGTATTTCTAAAAGAATGACTTTGCAAAAAGCCTACATGAATATGCCTTATACACAAAGAAAAATCAGGATGTTGATATGATGATTGTGCGTTGATATGTGGATGATATGATCTTTATGGGAAATGATCTGAGTATGTTCAGTAATTTTAAGAAAGCTATGACTAAAGAATTGGAAATGACAGATATTGGTGAAATGTCATACTTTCTTGGAATTGAGATAAAATAAATGGGAGACAGAATATTTATGTCACGGAAGAAGTATGTGGAACAAATCTTGAACAAGTTTAGAATAAAGAATTGCAAGCCGATGACTATGCCAACATAGACAGGTGTAAGATTGAGCATAGATTCAAACAGAGAGTCAGTACACTCGACATTATTTAAGAGTCTAGTAGGAAGTTTGAGATACTTGATTTTCATATGCCCAAATATTATGTACGCAGTTAGATTAGTTAGTATATATATGGAGAAGCCAAAGCAAGATCACTTCATTGTAGCAAAAAGAATTTTAAGATATGTTAAACGTACAATAAATCAGTCTATTTTATACACATTTTCAAGATTTAAAGTTGATTGATTATTCAGATAGTGATTATGGTGGAGACTTGGATGACCAAAAGTGCAGCTCTGGATATGCATTTCATATTGGATCAACAATATTTTCATGGTAAAAAAACAAATAATTGCTCTCTTGACTTATGAAGCTGAGTAGATCTCTGTAGCAATATGTACATGTCAAGCAATATAGTTGAAGAATATTTTGAGTGAGTTATATCACACACAAGAAGGTCCGATTATAATATACATTGACAATAAATTTGCTATATCACTTGTGAAAAGTCCAATGTCACATAGCCGAAGCAAATAGATAGACAAAAAATATCATTTTATTCAAAAGCAAGTGAAAGACAAAACTGTAAAGCTCGTTCATTTTAGAATTGAAGAACAACTTAGTAGATATTTTTACAAAGTCTTTGAAGATCGATGTCTTTCACTAACTCAAAGAAAAGCTTGGCATGCAAAGTCAGGTTGGAGGGGGAGTGTTAGAAGACAAACCCGTGTAGAACTCGTTTGGGTTCTTTTAGACACCACAAATGAGTGTAGCTGTTGTCTTTTACTTTGTTAGCTGTCAAAATTTCATTTATTATAGCTGTTTGTTAGTGTAGCTGCTTTGGGCTATCAAAGTCGGTGAGTTAATCAACTTTCATGCCAATAAAAAGGCCCTTGTATGTGTGATGTTTGCATGAGAAAAAAAGAGCGAGAAACAGAGATAAACCAGAGAAATTTTGAGTAGAAGCTCATATGGCAGCAGCTAGAGTGCAACGTTGTTCTATTATCAATATATTGTTGTTTGATTTTTAGTAGTGATTCTATTTCGTTTTCCAACAAAAATTCTAGCAAGCGTTTTTTATATATTCTGACCACTGGCACCGTATGTTAGATGTCGTGATCAAATAACAAAAATGAAAGAAATTTACAGCTTTTACTCATTACTAATGTAATCTATATGCAAAAATGGTGAATCCTAGTATAATATTTGTTTCATAATTAAATCTCGCGACAAGCTTAATCACCCCGCAGTATTCTGTATTTGGTTCATCACTTACAATTGGAGGAATCAGCGGTTCGTTTGTCAATGGAAAGTTGGCGGATCTCATAGGTCGCAGGGGTTTAAGTTTTGTTTTCACCTTCTAATATCTTTGATGATTTTTAACGACAGATAACTTTGATCAACTTATTTATCTTCCAATATAGACAATGTGGATATCTGACTCGTTCTTCATCCCGGGATGGATGTCGATCGCTTTTGCACAGGTTTTGTTCCCCTTTTCCGGTTTTATTCGCCTTTTTCTTTTCCTTTCTAAACTGAGCCTCTCAGTCTGCTTCTTGTAGCAAAAATAGGACATCTGCAATTCATAAACTTCGAAGAATATTAATTTTTTCTCTCTGAGTATAACCTCCATTAATTGTTGAAAGAGTGCTTGGTTGCTGGATGTTGGTAGAATTCTGGGAGGCGTTGGCTTTGCAATTATAGCTTATGTGGTAAAGATACTACCAGTGAATCTCATACTTTTTAAGTAACCTATCATCATATGTTTTACTACCTCATGCTTTTTCACATTACAGGTACCTGTATATTGCGGAAATAACACCTATGAACATTCGGGAAGCATTTACATCAGCTAATCAGGTAAACAAACTATCGTTTATAGAACTATGATTTTCATTTCATAGATCAGTTCTAACTTGTAGAGCTACTTTTTGCTTAATATGCAGTTGATGACATTTTGTGGCATTTCACTTACGTTTTTTGTTGGAGTATTCATTTCCTCGCGCATTTTGGCTCTAGTTGGTAACAATTTGATTCCTCATGTTGTATGGAATATTATATGAGTACGGGAAGTTAATTCTTATTTGGATTATTTGTTTTAGGTGTTTTTTCCTGTGCATTTCATAGTTTAGGTCTATTCTTCATTCCAGAGTCTGCAAGATGGTTGGTGAGTTCTTAAAAAGACGAGTATTTCTTCTAACATGTGAACAATCAAAAAGGGTTGTTTTGTAATGTGATGCTTCCAGCATTTGTCTTCACTCCCGCAACATTTTAATAGTTTGACAGCCAAGCAGGAAAATTACCATTTTGTTTTCTCTCCTTTATAGATTTAAGGTAGCAAGAAAAGAGTGAGCGTTCATGAAATTTATTGCTTCTTTAGGCAAAGCTTGGTCAAGAAAAAGAGTTGCAAGCGACTCTGCTTCTTGGCAAGTCTTCTTGAGTTTCTATGATGGAATCTGACAATATTTCTGGTTATAGGTCTGATTATGTTGTTCAAAGATTGCCGAATGGTCTTGGAACTTATGTGAAATCTGACCCTGAGAATCTGACCAAGAAAAGAGATTATTTTATAGTATGTGTTAGATGGGATATCAACAAACCTATCCGTGAAACACTGAAGTTGAGAAAGGAGGATGATTCTGACTAGTTTTGGGTTAACATTTTGTATGAACGAATCCCTGGCTTTTGCTTTATTTGTGGAATCATAGGGCATAGCGATAAGTTTTGCCCGCTACCGGTCTTGAATGGA
>JAOSBN010055638.1:0-14224 GCA_027563595.1 Erythroxylum suave | reverse complement strand
CCATTTCAAAATCTCTTAGCCACTGAAAGCACCAAAGAATATATATAAACCTCTCCAATTTTCTCATTTATTAATTCTAATCTTCTGAGAAAAGTTCGGGGTCCAACACTTTTAGTCTGAGGGGCCTTGAAAGAACAATCCATGACTGCTTAGTCCAATGGGACGAGATCCGCCATGCCCAATATTCCTTTCTATAACCTTTGTGGATTGCATGTGTAGCCTGCTCTAGAAGCGGCCTATTTTGGAAGGACTTTTGCATTTGGCTTTGCAATATTTGAACTTGAATTTTGTTATGAATGAATGACGTGCCAAACTTTTCTTCTATTTATTTATGCTAAACTAATTACTCTTGCATAAATTTGGGCATCCCACTTCATAAAATTTTATCAATGGCCGCCCATCGATGCGGGCATTTAAACCCTACTCCTTTTGAATATTTTCCCACATGGTGGGATAGTATCTCTTCAAGTATTTGTCATTGATGTACTTGCTGTGAGTTTCTCCGATAGACTTGATAACCAGTAGGTGTTCCCAGGCAACACCTTGTGGACTTTGAATGGCCCTTCCCAGTTTGCTGACCATTTCCTGTACACCCGATCTTTGCTTCCCATGGGCAGTACCAACTTCCAGACCAAATCGCCTTCGTCAAAATCTTTCCTTCTTAGTTTCTTGTTGTAGGCTCTAGCCACCTTCTTTTTCTGTAGAACCATCTTATTGAGGGCATCCATCCTCGCATGGTCCAACTCCTCTAGCTCCATCTTCATAGCTTGTGAGTAGTCTTCTGGCGTCAAATTATTTTTCCATGCAACCCTTAAAGAGGGCACCACTACTTCCATAGGTAATATAGCATCATATCCGAAAGTCAATGAAAATGGGGTCACCCCAGTCGCGCTTTATTTCGATGTCCTATATGCCCATAGAGTCTCAAAGAGAAGGTTGTGCTAGTCTCTGGGATTGTCCTCCATAATCTTCTGTAGAATGTTGATTATGACTTTGTTTGAGGGCTCGGCTTGTCCATTTGCTTGAGGGTAATAAGGACTTGACCTTAATAATTTAATACCGTAATCCTCTGCGAATTCCCTGACTAATTCTCCAATGAATATTGTCCCTTGGTCAGTGGTAATTGACTCAGGAATCCCAAACCTGTGGATCAAATTTTCCTTGATAAATTGAATGAATTCTTTCTGCTTGACTTTCATCATCGATAAGGCCTCCACCCACTTGGTGAAGAAATCTGTAGCCACTATGATGAAAGAATGGCCTTTGGATGACACTGGGTAAATTTTCCCAATTAGGTCAATGGCCCACCCACAAAAGGCCAAGATTTGATTATACTTGTCAATTCTGTGGCTGGTAGTCTCTGGATGTTCCCGTGTCTCAGACACTACTTACAGCACTTAGCATACCTGAAACAGTCATCGAATATGCGAGGCCAGTAGTAACCGTGTCTATGAATCAACCACCACATTTTCTCTTCGGATTAATGAGTGCCGCACACACCTTCATGCACTTGTTTCAAGACTTCCATTGACTCCACCGGGCCTCAACATCTAAGGAGGATGCCATCGGCACTTTTCCTGTACAGAGTACCTTCCACTAGAAGATAATTCAGCGCCTGCATCTTGATTCTATAGCGTGTCCTTCCTTTTGGATTTTTCAAGTATTCTCTAATAGAGCTTCTCCAGTCACCAGCACACTCTACATCAATATTGAACACATCCACTGGCATCCCTCGGCCTTCGATAGCAAGATGATTTTTCTTCTGGATAAGGACGAACTTATGCATCAGCTCATCAGACATCTTTACTCCAGAGGCCACCTTAGCCATCGAATTTACCTCCCAATTGTCTTCTCGTGGAACGTAGAATAAATCCATATACTCAAAATCGTCTAACAACTGAACCACAGCAGCAAAGTACGGTGCCAGGGAAAAACTACTACACTTATATTCTCCATTTAGTTGTCTAATGACTAGTTGTGAATCCCCATATATAGCTAAGTCTTTGGCACCGAATTCTTTGAGAATTTCTAACCCAATTATTAGAGCTTCATACTCAGCTTGATTATTGGTGCATGGAAAGTTGAGATTGAAAGAGAGCGTAGTTTTGATACCTGTTGGGGATATGATAATGACTCCTACCCTAACAGCATCGGTTGTGCTAGACACAGAGAACTTTAAAATCCACGAAGCTTTTTCTAAATAGAACACGTTCAAGTCCGATTCTTCAATGTCGAGGACCTCCACACTCGGATGGTCAGCCAGGAAATTTGCGATGGCTTGCCCTTTCACTGACTTCTGAGGTAGGAACTGGAGAGAGAACTTGGCTAACGCAATAGCCCACTTTCCTATTCTCCTAGTGATAATCGACCTTGTCAACATGTACTTGATCACGTCAGTGTTGGACACCACAAACACCAAATTTCCCATTATGTAGTGCCTTAACTTAGTGCACGCTAAATATAAGGCCAGACACACTTTTTCAATCGGAGAATACCTAACTTTGGCATCTTTGAGAGTCCTACTCAAATAATAAATAGCTTGCTCGTTACCTTTAATGTTGTTCTGAGCTAAAATGCATCCGAATGGGGTTTCTGATGCTACTAAATATAGATGAAGGGGATGGTCTTTCCTTGGTGGCATGAGCACTGGTGGTGAAGACAAATATTCCTTTAACTTATCAAATACTTGCAGGTGTCTGTCCTCCCATAGAAATTCTTCTTCTTTCTTTAGTTTGAGCAATTCTGAAAAAGCCTTTGTCTTGCCTGCCAAGTTAGAGATAAACCTCCTTAGATAATTAATATGACCCAGGAACCTTTGTAACTCCTTTTTGTTTTTAGGAGGCTCTGCCTACACAATCACTTTAGCCTTGTTGTCATTTACCTCCACGCCCCTTTGATGGACCAGGAATCTGAGAAAATTTCCAGCTCTGACTCCGAAGGCCCACTTTAGTGGATTGAGCTTGAGCTGGTGTCTCCTTAGTCTCTCGAATCCTTGCCTGAGATGTTCTACGTGGTCACCCTGTTTTTTGGATTTGATAACCATGTCTTCGATATAGACTTCAACAATTTTCCCAATAATATCATGGAAAATGAGGTTCATGGCTCTTTGATAAGTTGCTCCTGTGTTCTTTAACCCAAAAGGCATCATAACCCATTCGAATGTACCAATTGCCCCTAGACACCAGAATGTTGTCTTATGAATATCATTCTCAGCAATTTTGATTTGATTATAGCCAGCAAAACAATCCCATAATGTTAATATTTCATGGTTGATCGTGGCATCAATAAGCATGCCACTAACCAGCATTACATACACATCCTTGGGTGTGGCGGCATTTAAGTCCCAGAAATCTACACACACTCTAATTTTTTCGTTTTTCTTGACTACAGGGACTATATTTGCCAGCCACTCGGTATATTTAGCTAGTCTGATAAAACCTACTTTGAGGAGCCTCTCTATTTCTTCTTTCACCTTCATCTCGACTTCCTTGGACATCCTCCTGGGTGGTTACTAAAAAGGACAAAATTTAGGTTTGATCGACAGTCGGTGTTCCACTAAACTCTAACTTAACCCTGGCATATCCTTGTAATCCCATAAGAAACAATCTTTGTACTCATGGAGCAGCTTGATTATCTCCTTACGTAATTCTTTACTAATAAGGCCACTGATATATGTCACTTTAGGATCCTCGGCAGTATTTAAGTTGACTTCTTCCAGAGGGTCCTTCACTTGGAGTCTCTCATCTTCTATTTTGGATGGCGCGACTTGTAGTTCCTCTAGATTTATTTCATCTCTACTATTTCTGGGATTTCTTCTTTGTACACTAACTCTGTCCTGAAATTCTCGATTTCATGGTTGACTACTAGTTGTTTCTTGGTTTGCTACAAAATTGCTTCCTGGGTGACCCTTGCAGCCACTGGCCACCATTCGTTATTTCCTTGAGTGATCATTGGCCTGACTGGCCATTGTTTTCTTCCATTAGCCTCGATGGTCTGATGCTTTTATCCTTCTCGCTGGCACCGGTTGCTTATAGTAGCAAATGCTTGTCCTTCGCAAATTTCATCAGCGTAGGCCTGCCTTCTTTGTCCGATCCCTCAAAAGTAATTGTTGTGATGTCTCTGTGGTAATAGCAGGCGTCTACCAAATTGACTTCAGCACTAAAAGGATTATTGTCTGCCTTGACCATTTTCACGTTGTCGTCGTGCCAGAATAATAAGAACTGGTGAATAGAAGACGGCACACACATGTTTGCATGAATCCAGTCTCTGCCCAAAAGCAACTTGTAGCTCGCGTTAGTGTTGATTACGAAGAAAGCAGACACACACGTCTTACTCCCCACCGTGATTTGTAGTGGAACTACTCCTAAAGTCCTCGCTACGTCCCCGGTCACCGTAGTCACCACTGGGTCTATAGCAATGATGTCCTCTTCCCTTTTCCCAAGTCCTAATAGCACTTTCAAGGGAATCATGTTCACAGCTGCTCTATTGTCCACCAAAACTCTGTTCAATCACTTTCCATTGACGCAAGCCCATATGTACAGTGGTTTAGTGTGATTCACTATCAATGGCTTGTCGAACGTCAGAGCTTTGCTCTCCTCGGTGTCCTGCGTTTTCTCTAAGAACTTCTCCACTAGACTCTGTTCTTCTTCTGTAGCCGACACTTTCCCTTCATCTCTCGGCCTGTCTTTTGCCTTGTCATCAAGATCAACTCGACGAAAAATAGCTGGTAATAACATCGAAGCGGCTCCCAAGTAATAAACAAGGACCTCACCAACATTGAAGTAGTTATCTTCCTGGTCTTCGATATCACCATCGTTGGTTGCCTTTCTTTTGAATTTGTTCCTTTAAATCTCTCCTTCACAGTGCTCAACCATCTGCTTGGACATATTGACTAACTCCTTACCTTTGACAAGTATCTCTTGTTTTTCCACTAAGTGAACCATGGTCTGCATCTGAAGTTTCGCCTCTAGTTCTTCTTTTTCCTGGAGTAGTCTCTCGGCCAACTTCTTATGTTGTAACCTTCTTTTCTTTGTTTTAGCATTTTTCTGAGCAGTAGTAAGTGTTTCCTTCTTGTCCTTCCTTCTGCTTTCCACCCGAATCCACTCTCCAGCTCTCCTAGGCATCAGTGGCTTGACAAATTTTGGGTAACCACCAGTATTGATGGCTACCTGGTCACCAACTTCATTGTTATTTCCGGTGACCCAGCTATTGATCCTTTCCAATGCACTGATTCTCCCTTTAGACTCAATGGTGGGGTTGTCTTCCCTTTTCCACGTGCTCGACTTTTTAGGCCTCCACACTTGATTCGTATGCTCTTGCCTCCTCTTTTGGTTGAGCCAACTTCTCATATCGATACTTACTACGTTCACTGAGCCCACCAGGAATGAATTCTTGTCAATGAGCATTACCTCCTCTGGAAAATTGAGAATCTTTTTGTTGATGCGATCTTGAATCACGTTCCTGAAGGCCCAGCACATGTTGGTAGAATGAGTCCATGCATTATGGTATTTGTAATAGTCTTTGGCCTTCATCTCCTCCTTAGTGGGCAAAATGTGGTCTTCCGACAAGGAAATAAAGTCAATTTTCATGAGATAATCAAAAATTTCCGATGTCTTACTTACATTGAAAGTGCACCTATTCCCCCTCTTGTCGCTGTTTTGTTGCACTCCAAGGGGCATCTTTGCCAGGTGTGGGTATACTATGCTTCCAATATCAGATACAGCAGCTATAGCAACCTCCACTTCTGCGTTGTGGACTTCCTTGAAATAGGTCCCCATAGCTTGCTTTTTGACCTTATGGTCTTCTTTAAGTAGCTCCTCGTATTCTATCACCTTCATAGCCAACTCAAAGAATTCTCTAAAGTCCATCCCTTGAAACTTTTTCCTCAACTCCAGGTCCAAACCCTTTTGCGCCTTCTTCACAAACTCGGTCTCTGGAATGTTAATCCTACACTTCTTTCTCATTCTCTTGAACCTGGCAATGAAGTCATCCGCTCTCTCTCCAGTGCACTAAGTGAGCCTGGACAAATCTGCGATATTGGCTTCGGGCTCACTTCTGTAAAATTAGGCGTGGAAGGCTCTTGTCATATCTGCCCAATCGATCACAGAGTCCCTTGGTAGTGACACGTACCAAGAGAAAGCAGCTCCAGTTAACAAATTTGGGAACAATTTCAACAGTAGATACTGGTAGTTGTCATAGCTAGAAAATTCCGAGCATTGAGTAGTGAACCTCGCTATGTGCTGTTGAACTTCTGGGGAAGACTGCCCGTCTTCCCCAGAAAATAACGTGAAATTCGAGATTTTTACACCTTTGGGAAAGGCAACTCTGTCTATAAATTTAGGATAAGGTTTCCTAAACTCGGGTCGGACGATCTGATTGAACCCAGGGCCATACAATTCTTGGACGATCTTACGAAGTTCATCCTTGGTAACATGATCGATCGTCTGAGTGTTTTGCCCGTGCATTGCTTGGCCCATGGTTACCGGCTGCTGAACAGCCTGGTGACTTGTACTCCTTGGGAGTGCCTGCATCTGGTTGTTCACCAGACTCCCATTGCCCCCTGAGCTCATTCCTTCTTTATAGAGGTGAGGTTGAGTCGCTGGTCTAGTGTGGCTGTGGAACTAGACAGGGGTCTTGTGGTTGATGGACACCGGAGGCATGGTCGGACTCGATGTCTCATCCCTTCTGTGCAGTAGCTGGTAAGTGGTCATAACTGTTTCTCCTTATTGTGGCTGTCAATCCTGGTGGACTGTCCCCCGAGCACCTTCACGGGAGAAGTTTCTCCTAACTTGGCCGCCTTGGCTAGCGACCTTTTACCTCCAGTTGGAGTGACCGTAGACGCCACTAGTTGATTTTCTGCGGCCACTGGTAACTTACTGGCCTGCGATTTAGCTTGGCGCAACGTCTTACTTGGTTCTCCTCCGCCTATGCCTTTATCTTTCTCTGGCATGGTAGATCCAGTGACCGCAGCCAAAATCTCCTTTTGATTACCCCCTACAGTGTTCAAGAGAGTGCACGTTTCGGCTGTTGATTTCTCTATAACCTTTAGAACCTTTGTTAAAAGGATCTCAATGGTGCTTGATTGACTTAACTCAAAGGGTTGAAGTTGGTCTTCCTGCGTTGCTGTTGCAACATTTTCTAGATCATCGTCTCCACCAAGGGAAACGTCAGTACTCTTACTAGATCTTGTTCTCGTCATTGCGTGGGTCCCACCGAGCATGCCAAAAATATGTTTGGCCTTTATTTTCCTAAAGGAAAGCACGTAGCCCGTTTGTTTAGTTTGCGAGCCTGCCAAGAATTTAAAGTGTTTCCAAACTAAAGAAATAAGGAAAAAGA
The DNA here is from genome assembly GCA_027563595.1 of Erythroxylum suave. Classification (NCBI taxonomy): domain Eukaryota; kingdom Viridiplantae; phylum Streptophyta; class Magnoliopsida; order Malpighiales; family Erythroxylaceae; genus Erythroxylum; species Erythroxylum suave. The sequence continues at coordinate 6,889 of JAOSBN010055638.1, read as the reverse complement.
TTGCGTCTCGTAATCTAAACTAAAATCAAAACGACTATGTATTGCTAGAAAGGGACAAAAATTTAACAGAAAGAACTTTGCTTTATTGGTAAACAATTCGGCAAAACGCAATGACTAAGGAATTGAAAATTTGCTGAGAACAATTAAAATAAAAGGGACTAGGTTAAGGAAAATAAAAGATTGTCGAAAAAGAAATAAGCTAAAAGGTTCAAAGATTTGCTAGGATGCTAGGCTTTCGATATGTCAGAGTTTAGATCCTTTTTCCCTCTTCAAAGCTTCTATTTATAGTCAAAGATGTTGAATGTCCTACTGCAATTGAACTTGTAATCTTGATAAAATCTTATCCCACTAGATAGAGATAAAGTTTAAATAAACCTCATCTTATCCGATAGAGATAGAGTTGGGCTGGTGTCCATCATCTTATCCTCTTATCTCCTCTTTAAATTTGGACTCCCAGACTCCCAATCCAACTCCAACTCTACTACGTTCTCTTCTGCTGGACATCGAACTCTAATGGGCCAAGGCCAATGTTTGGACTTCGAACCATGGATTTTCTTTGGGCTTCGGGTCTTCGGCCCAAAATAGTAAAAATGGGCCGAACCCATTTTTTGGTGTAAACAATACGTTATTACAATATGTTATTAAATTAAATAATACCATAATACTATATAATAACTGTAATAGTAAAATGTTATGATTATATATAATATTAGGTTACATTATATTATCGTTAAAATTTGATATCTTAATTGTTACTAAGGTTGTTTTAAACTTAATATAATATATAGTATAAATTAGTAAGGATATAATTATATACTTTTAAATGCATATTATGCATATTGTGATAATTAATATAATAAATTGTGTTAAATTTAATACTATATTTAAATTATTATTAAATTAGTAAAATTGGCGTCAAATATGTTATTATGTAATCAATTTCTAGCATTATATTAAATAATAACAATTTTATTTTTAAATAATATGTTACACTAATATTATACACTCATATAATAAATAATGTTATTAATTATTATATTATTAATATAACCATACAAATAACATAATAATTAAAAAAATTTATAAGTGAAATTTAATAATATGATTACTAATATTATGATTAATGTATACCTTAAATATATACTATATTTTAATAAATAATTAATATGCCTGATATGCATCTTACTTATACAATAAAAAGATTATATTAATATATATCAATTTAACATTATAACAGTAATTATATTAATATATATCAATTTAGTAATATATAATATCAACATGATTATATAATGTATTAGTTAAAAACTAATTTATTACTTATAATATTGATTAATTATACTAGTAGTGTAATTAATCAAGGATATGCACTCACTGTCATACACTATATAACTTATATTTTATTAATATATGTGATAATTATTATTTACTTTTTATATCATTATGATATTGTCAACATGCTATATATTAATTAATATAATTTTAGTTATATACTACATAATTTAATTTTTGTACTTATAATGTCATTGTGGGTTATTATTAATCTATATTATAATTTTAATACATAACGTTCAATTTTTTCTGTAAACTTTAACCGGATTATATGTGGATGCAATATAAACATTAACTTTATAGGTTCCTACTCATACTCATAAGTGATAGGTTAAAGTAACCAACTAGCTTATATGTTGCTATTGCATATCATAATATATATGTACTTAATAACTATTACATAAGAATCCACAATGACATTATAAGTATACTATATGGGTACTAATATCTAATGGTTATTATATGATTTGTTATGTAATATAATTAATTTAAAATAGCATAAATGTAAACTAGCTTAATATTTTTATGTAAATGATGATAACATATATTTTAATTAATATATTTTGATATAAATTATTATTATTAGTAATAACCATTTTAATATATTGTTAATTATAAAACATAGGAATATATATCGTAAATTTGCGCTAAAAATAAATTATAAATTAAATGAATAAAATATTTTATAATTTTTTAAAACTAATTTATTACTAATAATAATAATAATTCATTTCAGTTATAAATAAACATACTGAATTATAATTATATAAAAGATGATAGTATTAGGATATATATTCCTATGTTTATACATAGAGGTTGGCGTTTTACTACTTTAAAATGTCTTCATGTTGACATACGTGTTATTACGTTATATAAGAGTTAATATACCATTTTCTTAGGGTATCTACGTAATTTATATAATATCCAATATTATAAATGTCCATTGTGTCTTAACCTGGTTCATTAACTTAATATGTTATAATACAAATATTAACTAGACATAACTATAACTATATATTAATACTATCAAGTAATTCAATGTTACATATCTCTTTATTATTAACATTAATCTGTACTTTAATTATAATAACTATTTATACCGTGTTATACCATTATAAACTAATTACAATACTTATTCCAACAATTATGTATTAAGCTAAATATTTATGAACTATTAAAAATTAACATATATATGATAACTAAGTAACATGATCAATAAGTTATATTATTATGAAAATAGATTTATTATATAATTACGATGTTATAATAATTACACAATACTATAGTATACACTTAATTTGTAATTTTACATATAGAATTAGTTATATAAACTAATTATGTAACTTAATTTATTATAATTATATCAACTAATTATAATATTACTATATAATTAATATATAATAATTACACAATACTATAGTATACACTTAATAACATATATAATTAATACATATAAACAATATAACTTAATTATAAAATTTATATATTATAGTATTGTGTAATTATTATAACATACTATAACTAAATTGTGAAATATATATTATAATTATGTGTTATTATTAGAATATAATATAGTATGATCGTAATTATATATATTTTATAAATTGATAATAATAATATACGCTAATATCTGATATAATATCTAGATAATGTTATACAATATGTATATTAGATTAGTTATTAATCATATAATATTAGTATCTAATCACATAAATTAAAACTATATATTAAATCAATTTCACAAATATTAATAAAATACTAATTATGTTACTATATAATAAGATAGTTTAATAATTATATAATAATTATATAATTTAACATTTTATATTATTATAATCTTAAGGATATATAAGTTAATTATGTAAGTAATAATTATTATAGATAGTATATATAAAATAACATATATCTATTAAGATTATAAAATTATTGATAGGCTATTATATCATTAAATCTTAAATTAAGTTTAGTATCATAAAATATATATTCTATAGTTTATAATGTTTATTAAGATAATATACTATTAATAAAATAGTATATTTAAATTATAATTATTAATGAAAGTATTATTAATATATATTTTATATTATTACATTAACTTTATAGGTTCCTACTCACAAGTGATATATTAGAGTAACCAACTACCTTATATGTTAGTATTAAATATATATTAATAGGTTATAGTAATTAAAAAATTTTAATAATCGTTGTTATTAAATATATAGTAATTATATGTTAATAGTTTATTTAAATTAAACATAAATTATTATAACTACAGTATAATCTAATAATACTTTTATATATAATTTTTATTAATACCATTATAAATATAAATTAGTAACAATAAATACAGGGTTATTAAACTTATATTAGTGTTACAAACTAATATTTTAGATAGTTACTGCGAGCACAGATATAGTACATACACTATATACTTAAGTATTGTTAATATTATAATACATATATACACATAATAAATATAGTAATTTAATCACATGTAATACTTAATAGTATTATAATCTAATGTTATATCAATAACAATGGGTCTTATAATTTATGGCATATATATAACTATATTACAAATAATAACATTACCATTATAGATTAGTATATTTTAAATAATCATAATAAATAAGATTATAATATACAGTCAATTATATTAATAATATAATTAATCGTATTAATTAATTATTTTCCACTATTCTAACGTACAACAATATGACTAATAAGCATTGGCACATAAAGTTAATAATTTACTATAATATGGTATAAATTATGTTATACATGATTTTATAATAGTACAATCATGTATTAACTATAATATGTGATATTAATTATAACACTATTATAATTAATATAAATATAGCAATTAAATTAATAATATATATTATAATTTAGCTTGTGGAATACGTGGGTATGGTTATCAAGTGAAATATGCTTCTTTTATGTGTGGTTTGAATTAAATCTTTTTTCAATTTATCAAGCTCTTCATCTTTAAGTGTCTTGCAACATAATTGCTTAAAAAACTCTTTCACTTGACCCAAAATAATGGACACATCCTTTGGCAAATACCCACATATTCCAACAGGAAGTAGCTGTTGCAAAAGTACATGACAATCATGACTTTTCAACCCTTACACTTTTTCCTCTTTAACATTCACACAATGACCTATATTAGATGCATACCTATAAAAAAATTTGGCTGATTAAAGGAACTGACAGAATAATTGTTTCTTACTTTTTGACATGTTGTAACAAGTAGGCTATCTAGCTATATTAAAAAATGCCATAGGTTAAGTTATTTATGATTATCATTTTACTAATAAATATTTATATATATTGTCATAATTTAGTATAACCCATTATCCTATATATGATATAATTATATTATGTTAACTATTAATATAGTAATATAACTATAAGGCTATAATATGCTTATCTGTATGGTAATAATTTATAGCATATGCTTAAATAATTTAGTTTTATATCCATTATTTTAACACTGTATGCCAATATTAAATTTGAACCTATCACGTTGTTATAAATTAATAAAATAACAAAATTAAAGTTATATATTATTGTAGATAAAATATGTAGTAAAATTTATTATATTAAGAATTGTTGAGCATAATTACAATAATGATATATATATTTAAAAATATAAGTTAATAATTTAATATGAAAACTAAAAAATTTTAATGTTAACTTATTAATAATGTAGACCATATATATAATTATTAACTTATATTGTTATTATTAAATTAAATAACTATAATACTTCTTATAAACCCTTTATTACATAACATTATCCATATTATAACAATTTATAATACATATTATTAATATGCATTATAATAATTTATAATACATATTATTAATAATCAATATTATATGGTTGTTTTAAATTATTGACGTTACAACATTATAAATAAGATAATGTATTTGGTATTAATGTATATATCCTTAACTAAATTATAATAGTAAGTGTATTAATCATGTATTAACTATAACATGTGATATTAAATATAGCAATACTATAATTAATATAAATATGGCAATTAAATTAATAATATTTATTATAATTTAGCTGTTGGAATACGTGGGAATGTTTATCAAGTGAACTATGCTTCTTTTATGTGTGGTTTGAACTAAATCTTTTTCTAATAGTTTTATAATAAGTTAGGCTTTGATATCACAGTTATATTATTAATATATTAATTAGATGAATAATAATATGATCGTTATAATATATATTAATACTTACCATTATGATTCAATAGTATTTGTATACATTATATAATTGTTATGCCCTTAATATATAAAAAGTTAATGTTTATGTAACTTTTATAAAATATTTATTACACCTGTATGTTATGGACTATAACCAGTACTTATACCTGAGTATTAAATTATATATTTATAATCTACCATATATTTTTACTTATATACAAATTTAATACTTAATAACAATGTTATTGTTATTAATAACCATTTCATAAACAAATTAATTTAAATATGGAATGTTTTAAATCAACATAAAATTTAACCATAGTTTAATTTGTCTAATGGATATTACACCTTAATCATTTCATAAAAAAAATTAAATTAATATAATGTTTAGTTGATTTAATGAATATAATGATTATCATTATACTAATTGGAATTTTATTATATACGTTAAGTTAATATATACGTTATTAATTTACATAATTCCATGTTTATAGTGCCACTTATAATTCTATATATAATTTATATAAGATTAAAATATATATTTATATTATGTTTGTTATGTATATTATTGTATACTTAAAATATTTTATATAATAATATTTATATTAACAATAATACCTTAATAAACATATTATACTGTATGATTACTATAGTAATAACTAAATATAAAATATTAAGTAATTAGGTATAAATATCATAATTATATATGTTAAATAATTCTTTGCAAATGCAATAGCTGCTACATTATAAAATTGATAATAATGTAATATCATTAGTAATATTTATATCTAAGTTATTATTAGTTATAACTAATAATAACTTAGATATAAATATTACTAATGATATTTACTAATAATAACTTAGATATAAATATTACTAATGATATTTAGTATTAATATATACATTATTGTCAATGTTATTAATGTATTATATTATAATATATTATTATAATATATACGTAAGAATCAATTAATATATAGTTAATAATAACATTTCCACTTAAAAATTAATATATATTCACATAATATTATATAAAATTTTAATTATTGATCATATATTATTATATAAGTTTACATACATATTAATTATACAAACATATACATTAATAAATAATTAAGTATGTACTTAATTATATTTATATACATACTCAATTCATGATAATGGGTGTACTAATTATAATTTTTAAGCATAAATTATATAACAACTAATATAACCTATTTAAACTATATTAGTATTATTAATTATTATAAGCAATCATTAATAACAGTAATATGATTACATATAACAAATCATACTATAATTGTATAATATTATTGTAAATGTTCTTAAA
>JAOSBN010055554.1:0-14231 GCA_027563595.1 Erythroxylum suave | reverse complement strand
GGTGCCTTCGGTGGGAAGAATAGCCCAATGGGCACCTTTGGTGGGAGAATCAGCACCTTGATGCATCTTTGGTTACCAAAACAATCCTTTGGCACGGTCGGTAGTCACCTTCTGTGCGAAAATCAGCACCTTGGTGTACCTTCAGTGGGCAAAACAACCCATTGGCACTGTCAGTCGTCACCTTCGGTGGGAAAATCAACACCTTTGGTGGGTGAATCAGCCCCTTGGCACGGTCGCTAGGCACCTTCGGTGGGAAAATCAGCACCTTGGTGCACCTTCGATGGCCGAAATAGCCCCTTGGCAATGTCACGAGGCACCTTCGGTGGGAAAATTGCCCCTAGTGCACCTTCGGTTGAAAAATCAGCACCTTCGTGCTCCTTCAGTAGGCGAAACAGTCCCTTGTCACAGTTATTAGGCACCTTTGGTGACCGAAATAGTCCCTTGGCATGGTCACTAGGCACCTTTGGTTGGAAAAATAGTTTGTTGGGCATATTTGGTTGGAAAATCAGCTTCTTGGTGCACCTTAGGTGGTCGAAACAATCCCTTGGCATAGTCGCTATGCACCTTCGGTGGGAAAAATAGCCATTTGGGCACCTTTGGTGGGAAAATCAGCACCTTGGTGCACCTTTGGTGGTCGAAATGGTCCCTTGGCAGGGTCACTAGGCACCTTTGGATGATGGAACAGTCCCTTGGCATGGTTGCTAGCCATCTTCGGTGGCCAAAACAGTCCCTTGGCACGGTCACTAGGCACCTTCGGTGGGAAAAATAACCTGTTGGGCACCTTCGGTGGGAAAATCAGCACCTTCAGTGGCCGAAACAATCCCTTGACATGATCGCTAGGCACCTTCGGTGAGAAAATCAGCACCTTGGTGCACCTTTGGCTGCCAAAACAGTACCTTGGCACGGTCACTAGGCACCTTTGCTGGCCGAAACAGTCGCTTGGCATGCTCAGTAGGCACTTTTGGTGGAAAAAATAGCCCATTGTGCACCTTCGGCTGGAAAATCAGCACCTTGGTGCACCTTCGTTGGGCGAAACAGCCCGTTGGCACGGTCTCTAGACACCTTTAGTGGAAAAAATGGCCTATTGGGCACCTTCGGTGTGAAAATCAACATCTTGAAGTGGCTTTGATGGCTAAAACACTCTCTTGGCACGGTCACTAGGCACCTTAGGTGGGAAAATCAACACCTTGGTGCACCTTTGGTGGCCGAAATAGTCCCTTGGCACCGTCGCGAGGCACCTTTGGCAGGAAAAATAGCCCATTGGCCACCTTAGGTGGGAAAATTAGCATCTTGGTGCACCTTTGGTGGCTGAAACAGTCCCATGGCAGGGTCGCTAAGCTCCTTCGGTGGGAAAAATAGCCCGTTAGGTGCCTTTGGTGGGAAAATCAAGACATTGGTGCACTTTCGGTGGCCGAAACAGTCCCTTGGAATGGTCGGTAGGCACCTTCGGTGGGAAAATTAGCACCTTGGTGCACCTTCGGTGTCCGAAACAAGCCGTAGGCATGGTCTCTAGGCATCTTGGGTGGGAAAAATAGCCCGTTAGGCACCTTCGGTGTGAAAATCAGCACCTTGGTGCACCTTTAGCGGGAGAAACAGCCTATTGGCACGGTCGCTAGGCACCTTTAGTGGAAAAAATTACCCGTTGGGCACCTTCAGTGGAAAAATCAGCACCTTGGTGCACCTTTGGTGGCATAAATAGTCCCTTGGCACTGTCGCTAGGCACCTTCGGTGGGAAAATAGCCTGTTGGGCATATTAAGTGGGAAAATCAGCACCTTGGTGCACCTTAGGTGGGCAAAACAGTCCCTGGGCATGGTCGCTAGGCACCTATGGTGGTAAAAATTACCTGTTGTGCCCCTTAGGTGGGAAAATCAACACCCTGGGGCATCGTGGGTGGCCAAAACAGTCTCTTGACACGGTCTGTAGGCACCTTTGGTGGGAAAAATAACCTATTGGCCAACTTTGGTGATAAAATTAGCACGTTGGCGGACCTTCGTTGGCCGAAACAGTCCATTGACACGGTCACGAGGCAACGTAGGTAGGAAAAATAGCCCGTTGGGCAGCTTCGGTGGGAAGATCAACACCTTGGTGCACCTTTGGAGGTCGAAATATTCCCTTGGCTCGGTCGCTAGGCACCTTTGGTGGCTGAAACAGTCCCTCGATACGGTCAATAGGCACCTTCAGTAGGAAAAATAACCTGTTGGGCAACTTCAATAATAAAATTAGGCCCTTGGTGGACCTTCGGTGGCCAAAATAGTCCCTTGACACGATCGCGAGGCACCATAGGTGGGAAAAATATCCCTTTGAGCAACTTGGGTGGGAAAATTAGCACCTTGGTGCACCTTTGGAGGATGGAACAGTCCCTTGGCATGGTCGTTAGGCATCTTCGGTGGCCAAAACAGTCCCTTGGCACTATCACTAGGCATCTTCGGTGGGAAAAATATCCCGTTGGGCACCTTTTGTGGGAAAATCAGCGCCTTCAGCGGCCAAAACAATCCCTTGGCATGGTTGCTAGGCACCTTCGGTAGGAAAATCAGGACCTTGGTGCACCTTTGGCTGCCAAAATAGTGCCTTGGCACGGTCGCTAGGCACCTCTGCTGGCCGAAACAGTCGCTTGGCATGCTCTGTAGGCACTTTTGGTGGGAAAAATAGCCCGTTGTGCACCTTTGGTTGGAAAATCAACACCTTGGTGCACCTTCGTTGGGTGAAACAGCCCATTGGCACGGTCTCTAGGCACCTTCAGTGGGAAAAATGGCCTGTTGGGCACCTTCGGTGTGAAAATCAACATCTTGAAGTGGCTTCGATGGCTAAAACACTCTCTTGGCACGGTCACTAGGCACCTTAGGTGGGAAAATCAGCACCTTGGTGCACCTTTGGTGGCCGAAATAGTCCCTTGGCACCGTCGCGAGGCACCTTTGGTTGGAAAAATAACCCATTGGGCACCTTAGGTGGGAAAATCGACATCTTGGTGCACCTTTAGTGGCCGAAACAATCCCATGGCAGGGTCGCTAGGCACCTTCGGTGGGAAAAATAGCCCGTTGGGTGTCTTTGATGGGAAAATCAAGACATTGGTGCACCTTCGGTGGCTGAAACAGTCCCTTGGAACGGTCAGTAGGCACCTTTGGTGGGAAAATCAACACCTTGGTGCACCTTCGGTGTCCGAAACAAGCCATTGGCATTGTCTCTAGGCATCTTGGGTGGGAAAAATAGCCCGTTAGGCACCTTCGGTGTGAAAATCAGCACCTTAGTGCACCTTTGGTGGGAGAAACAACCCATTGGCACAGTCGCTAGGCACCTTTGGTGGTAAAAATTACCTGTTGGGCACCTTCAGTGGGAAAATTAGCACCTTGGTGCACCTTTGGTGGCATAAATAGTCCCTTGGAACTGTCGCTAGGCACCTTCGGTGGGGAAAATAGCCTGTTGGGCATATTAGGTGGGAAAATCAGCACCTTGGTGCACCTTAGGTGGGCAAAACAGTCCCTGGGCACGGTCACTAGGCACCTTTGGTGGTAAAATTTACCCGTTGTGCACCTTTGGTGGGAAAATCAGCACCTTGGTACACCGTGGGTGGCCGAAACAGTCTCTTGACACAGTCTCTAAGCACCTTTGGTGGGAAAAATAACCTATTGGGCAACTTTGGTGATAAAATTAGCACGTTGGCGGACCTTCGTTGGCCAAAACAGTCCCTTGACACGGTCACGAGGCAACGTTGGTGGGAAAAATAGCCCTTTGGAGGTCAAAATATTCCCTTGGCATGGTCGCTAGGCACCTTTGGTGGCTGAAACAGTCCCTCAACACGGTCGATAGGCACCTTCAGTGGGAAAAATAACTTGTTGGGCAACTTCGGTAATAAAATTAGGCCTTTGGCGGACCTTCGGTGGCCAAAACAGTCCCTTGACATGATCGCGAGGCACCGTAGGTGGGAAAAATATCCCTTTGAGCAAGCTGGGTGGGAAAATTAGCACCTTGGTGCACCTTTGGAGGATGGAACAGTCCCTTGGCATGGTCGTTAGGCACCTTCGATGGCCGAAATAATCCCTTAGCACTGTCACTAGGCATCTTTGGTGGGAAAAATATCCCGTTGGGCACCTTTGGTGGGAAAATCAGCACCTTCAGTGGCCGAAACAATCCCTTGGCATGGTCGTTAGGCACCTTTGGTTGGAAAATCAGGACCTTGGTGCACCTTTGGCTGCCAAAACAGTCCCTTGGCACGGTCGCTAGGCACCTTTGATGGCCGAAATAGTCCCTTGGCATGGTCACTAGGCACCTTCGGTGGGAAAAATAGCCCGTTGGGCACCTTCAGTGGGAAAATCAGCACCTTGGTGCACCATCGACGGGTGAAATATCCTGTTGGCAAGGTCACTAGACACCTTCGGTGAGAAAATCAGCACCTTGGGGCACCTTCAATGGTCGAAATAGTCCTTTGGCACGGTCACAAGGCACGTTTGCTGGGAAAATCAGCACCTTGGTGCACCTTAAGTGGATGAAACAACCCCTTGGAACTGTCGCTACGCACATTTGGGGGGAAAATCAGCACCTTTGTGCAGCTTCGATGGGAAAATTAGAACCTCGGTGCACCTTTGGTGGCCAAAAATGACCCTTGGCATGGTTGCTACGTACCTTTGGTGGCCGAAACAGTCCCTTGGCATGGATACTAGGCACCTTCAGTGGGATAATTAGCACCTTGGTGCACCTCCGGTGGCTGAAGCAGTCCCTTGGCACAGTTTCTTCGCACATTTGGTGGGAAAAATAGCCCATTAGGCACCTTTGGTAGGAAAATCAACACCTTGTTGCACCTTGTGTGGCCTAAACAGTCCCGTTGCAAGGTCATTAGGCACCTTTAGTGGGAAAATCAATGCCTTGGTGCACCTTTGGTGGGCGAAACATCCCGTTGGCACGATCACTAGGCACCTCCGGTGGGAAGCCAGTTCGGCACCTTCGATGCAAAAATCAGCACCTTGATGTGGCTTTGATGGCCTAAACAGTCCCTTGGCACCTTCGGTGGGAAAATCAATACCTTGGTGCACCTTTGGTGGGCTAAACAGCTTGTTGACACGGTCGCTAGGCATCTTCAGTGGGAAAAACAACCGGTAGGGCACCTTCAATGGGAAAATCAGCACCTTCGGTGGCCAAAATAGTCCCTTAGTAGGGTCGTTAGGCACTTTCGATTGGAAAAACAACCCACTGGGAAGCTTAGGTGGGAAAATTAACACTTTGGTGCACCTTCGGCATCCAAAACGGTCCCTTGACAAAGTCGCTTGGCACCTTCAGTGGGAGAAACAACCGGTTAAGCACCTTAGGCGCAAAAATCAGCAGCTTGATGCACATTTGGTGGCTGAAACAGTCCCTTGGCATGGTCGTTAGGCACCATCGTTGGAAAAAACAGCCCATTGGGCACCTTCGGTGTGAAAATCAACACTTGGTGGACCTTCAATGATCGAAACAGTACCTTGGCATGGTCGCTAGGCACCTTCGGTGTCCAAAACAATCCCTTGGCACGGTCACCAGGCATCTTCGGTGGGAAAATCAGCATCTTGATGCACCTTCGATTACCAAAATAGTCCATTGGCACCGTTGCTAGGCACCTTCGATGGGAAAATCAGAACCTTGGTGCCCCTTTGGTGGGAGAAACAACCCGTTGGCATGATCATTGGGCATCTCCGGTGGGAAAATCAGTACCTTGGTGCACCTACGTTAGGCAAAATAGTCCCTTGGCATAGTTGTTAGGCAACTTTGGTGGCCGAAGTAGTCCCTTGGCATGGTGACTAGGCACCTTTGGTGGGAAAAATAGCCCGTTGGGTACCTTCGGTGGGAAAATTAGCACCTTGGTGCACCTTCGGTGGCCCAGACAGTCCCTTGACACGGTCGCTAGGCACCTTCGGTGGAAAAAACAACCCGTTGGGAACCTTAGGTAGGAAAATTAGCACATTGGTGCACCTTTGGTGACTAAAACCGTACCTTGGCACAGTCGCTTGGCATCTTCGGCAGGAGAAACAACTCGTTGAGCACCTTAGGTGGGAAAATAAGCACCTTAATGCACATTTGGTGGTTGAAACAGTCCCTTGGCTTGGTCGCTAGGTAGCTTTGGTGGGAAAAATAGCCCCTTGGGCACCTTTGGTGTGAAGATCAACACCTTGGCAGACCTTTGGCGGCTGAAACAATCCATTGACATGGTTGTGAGGCACCGTAGGTGGGAAAAATAGCCCGTTGGGCACCTTCGGTGGGAAAATCAGTGCAGCAATCAGCCTTGGTGCACCTTTAGAGGTCAAAACAGTCCTTTGGCACTGTCGTTAGGCACCTTCAGTGGCCAAAATAGTCCCTTGGCATGGTCACTAGGCACCTTCAGTGGGAAAATAGCCCATTGGGCACCTTTGATGAGGAAATCAGGACCTTGGAGCACATTCGACGGTCGAAACAGTACTTTGGAACGTTCACTAGGCACCTTCGGTGGGAAAATCAGCACCTTGGTGTACCTTCTATTGGCGAAACAGCCCATTCGTACGATCGCTAGGCACCTTCGGTGTGAAAATTAGCACCTTGGCGAACCTTCGATGGCCGAAACAGTCCTTTGGCACGATCATGAGGCACCTTCGCTGTGAAAATCAGCACATTGGTGCACCTTAGGTGGATGAAACAGTCCCTTGGCACTATCACTAGGCACATTCGGGGAGAAAATCAGCACCTTGGTGCATCTTTGGTGGGCGAAACAACCCTTTGGCACTGTTGTTAGACACCTTCGGTGGGAAAAATAGCCCGTTGGGCACCTTCGGTGTGAAAATCAGCAACTTGATGTGGCTTCGGTGGCTAAAACATTCCCTTCGCGCTATCGTCAGGCGCCTTCAGTGGGAAAATCAACTCCATGGTGCACCCCCGGTAAGCGAAACAGCCCGTTGCCACGATCTCTACGCACCTTCGGTAGGAAAATCGACACTTTGGTGCTCCTTTGGTGGCCGAAAAGTGCCTTGGCACGGTCGCGAGGCACCTTTGGTGGGAAAAATGGACTGTTTGGCACCTTCTGTGGGAAAATCAGAACCTTAGTACACCTTTGGTGGTAAAAACAGTCCCTTGGCACAGTGAATAGGCACCTTCAGTGGGAAAAATAGCCCGTTGGGCACCTTAGGTGAGAGAATTAGCACTGTGGTGCACTTTTGGAGGCTGAAACAGTCCTTTGACATGGTCGCTATGCACCTTTTGCGGGAAAAATAGCCTATTGGGCACATTCAGTGGGAAGATTAGCACCATGGTGTAGCTTTGGTGGTCGAAGCAGTCCCTTGGCAAGGTCGTGAGGCATCTTCGGTGGGAAAAATAGCTTGTTGGGCACCTTCGGTTGGAAAATCAGCACCATAGTGTAACTTCGGTGACCGAAGCAGTCCCTTGGCAAAAGCACTAGGCATCTTCGGTGGGAAAATCAGCACCTTGGTGCACCTTCGATGGCTGAAACAATCCCTTGGCTTGGTCGCTTGGCTCCTTGGGTGGGAAAATTGGCACCTTGGTGCAACTTCGGTGGGTAAAACAGCCCGTTGGCATGGTAACTAGGCACCTTCGATGAGAAAAATAGCCTGTTGGGAACTTTCCGTGGGAAAATCAGCACCTTCAGTTGCTAAAACAGTCCCTTGGCACCGTCGCTAGCCACCTTCGGTGTGAAAAATAGCTCACTGGGCACCTTAGGTGGGAAAATCAGCACCTTGGTGCAACTTCAGTGGCTAAAACAGTCCCTTGACACCGTCACTAAGAACCTTCGGTGGGAAGAATAGCCCGTTAGGAACCTTAGGTGGGAAAATCAACACCTTGGTGCACCTTCGGTGGGAAAAATAGCCCCTTGGGCACCAGAAAATCAGCAACTTGGTGCATCCTTGCTGGCTGAAGTAGTCCCTTGGCAAGGGCGTTATGCTCCTTCGATGGGAAAATCAGCACCATAATGTAGCTTCAGTGATCGAAATAGTTCCTTGGCACGGTGGCTAGGCACCATCGGTGGGAAATATAACCCGTTGGGCACCTTCGATGAGAAAATCAACACCTTGGTGTACCTTTGGTGAGAAAATAGTCCCTTAGCACCGTCGCTAGGCACATTCGGTGGGAAAAATATCCCCTTGGGCACCTTAGGTGGGAAAATCAGCACCTTAGCGCACCTTCGGTGGCTAAAACAATCACTTGGCACGGTCGGTAGGCATCTTCGGTTGGAAAATCAACACCTTGGTGCGCCTTCATTGGGTGAAACAACCCATTGGCTAGTTGCTAGGCTCCTTCGGTGGGATAATCAGGACCTTGGTGCACCTTTGGTGGCTGAGATAGTCCCTTGGCACGGTCACGAGGCACCTTCGGTGGGAAAAATAGATCGTAGGACATCATCGGTGGAAAAATCAGCACCTTGGTCACCTTCGGTGATGGAAACAGTCCTTTGGCACTATTGCTAGGCCCCTTCGGAGGAAAAATCAGCACCTTGGTGGACCTTTGGTGGGTGAAACACCCCGTTGGCACGGTCGCTAGGCACCTTCGGTGGGAAAAATAGCCAGTTGGGCACCGTTAGTGCGAAAATTAGCAGTTTGATGTGCGTTCGATGGCTGAAACAATCCCTTGGCACGGTCGCTAGGCACCTTCAGTGGGAAAATCAATACCTTGGTGCACCTTCGGTGGGCTAAGCACCCCATTGGCAGGTTCGCTAGGCACTTTCGGTGGGAAAATCAACACCTTGATGCACCTTTAGTGGCTGAAACAGTCTCTTGGCATGGTCACGAGGCACCTTTGGTAGGAAAAATAGCCCGTTGGGCACCTTAGATGGGAAAATCAACATCTTGGTCCGCTTTGGTGGCTGAAACAGTCCCTTGGCATGGTTGTTAGGCACCTTCGGTGGGAAAAATAGTTCGTTGGGCACCTTTGGTGGGAAAATCAACGTATTGGTGCACCTTAGGTGGCCGAAAAAGTCCCTTAGAACGGTCGGTTTGCATCTTAGGTGGGAAAATCAGCACGTTGGTCCACCTTCGGTGGGCAAAACAGTCCCTTGACACCGCTGCTAGGAACCTTCGGTGGGAAGAATAGCCCGTTGGGAACCTTAGGTGGGAAAATTAGCACCTTGGTGCAACTTCGGTGGCCCAAACAATCCCTTGGTACGGTCGCTAGGCACCTTCGGTGGGAAAAATTGCCCACTGGGCACCTTAGGTGGGAAAATTAGCACCTTGGTGCACCTTTGGTGGCTAAAACAGTCCCTTGGCACCATTACTAGGCATGTTCGATGGGAAAAATAGCTCGTTGGGCACCATAGGTGTGAAAATCAGCATCTTGGTGCACCTTTGCTGGTGGAAACAATCCCTTAGCATGGGCGCTAAGCTCATTCGGAGGGAAAATCAGCACCTTGGTGTAGCTTCAGTGATCGAAACAGTTCCTTGGTATGGTCGCTAGGCGCCTCCGCTGGGAAAAATAACCCGTTGGGCACCTTTGGTGGGAAAATCAACATGTTGGTGCACCTTCGGTGGCAGAAACAGTCCCTTAGAATGGTCGGTGGGCACCTTCAGTGGGAAAATTAGCACCTTGGTGCACCTTTGGTGGCCAAAACAGGCCGTTGGCATGGTCGCTAGGCATCTTTGGTGGGAAAAATATCCCGTTGGGCACCTTCGTACACTTTGGTGGCCGAAATAACTCATTGGCATGGTCGCTAGGCACCTTCGGTGGTAAAAATTGCCCGTCGGGCACCTTCGGTGTGGGTCACCGAAATAGTCCCTTGGCACGGTCGCTAGGCACCTTTAGTGGGAAAAATAGCCTGTTGGGCACCTTTGGTGTGAAGATCAGCACCTTGGCGGACCTTTGATGGATGAAATAGTCCCTTGACACGATCGTGAGGCACTTCTGTGGGAAAAATAGCCCGTTGGGCACCTTCGGTGGGAAAATCAGCATCTTGGTGCACCTTTGGAGACCAAAACAGTTCTTTGGCACAGTGTCTAGGCACCTTCGGTGGGAAAAATAGCCTATTGGGAACCTTTGGTAGGAAAAATAGCACATTTGTGCACCTTTGGTGGCCAAAACAATCCCTTGGCACGGTCGCTAGGCACCTTCGAATAGAAAATCAGCACCTTGGTGCACCTTCGGTGGGCGAAACAGCCCGTTGGCACAGTTGTTAGGCAGCTTCGATGGGAAAATAAGTACCTTGGTGCACCTTTGGTGGCCAAAACAGTCGCTTGGCATGGTCACGACGCACCTCCGGTGGGAAAAATAGCCCGTAGGACATCTTTGGTGGAAAAATTAGCACCTTGCTCACCTTCGGTGACAAAAATAGTACCTTGGCACGGTCGCTAGGCCCCTTCGGTGGGAAAATCAGCACTTTGGTGCACCTTTGGTAGGCGAAACTGCCTGTTGGCACAGTCGCTAGGCACCTTTGGTGGAAAAACTAGGCAGTTGGGCACCTTCAGTGTGAAAAATTAGCATCTTGATGTGGCTTCGATGGCCGAAACAATACCTTGGTACGGTCCCTAGGCACCTTTGGTCGAAAACTCAATTCCTTGGTGCACCTTAGGTGGGCCAAACAGCCCGTTAGCGAGGCTACTAGGCACCTTCAGTATGAAAATCAGCTCCTTGGTGCATCTTTGGTAGCCGAAACAATTCGTTGCCATGGTCGCAAGGCACCTTCGGTTGGAAAAATAGCCCATTGGGCACCTTAGGTGGGAAAATCAGCATCCTGGTGCACCTTTAGTGGCCGAAATAGTCCCTTGGCATGATCACTAGGCACCTTTGCTGGGAAAAATAGCTCATTGGGCACCTTTGGTGTGAAGATCAGCACCTTGGCTAACCTTCGATGGATGAAACAGTCCCTTGACATGATCATGAGGCACCGTAGGTGGGAAAAATAGCCCGTTGGGCACCTTTGATGGGAAAATTAGCACTTTGGTGCACCTTTGGACGCCTAAATAGTCCTTTGGAACAGTCGCCAGGCACCTTCGGTGCTCGAAACAGTCCCTTGGCACGGTCACTACGCACCTTTGGTGGGAAAAATAACCCGTTGGGAACCCTCTGTGGGAAAATCAACACATTGGTGCACCTTTGGTGGTAAAAAAATCCCTTAGCACGGTCGCTAGGCACCTTCGGTTGGAAAAATTGGCCACTAGGCACCTTAGGTGGGAAAATCAGCACCTTGATGCACCTTCGGTGGCAAAAACAGTCCCTTGGTGCACCTTAAGACGATGACATATTCGGTGGCAGAAACAGTCCCTTGGGACGGTTAGTAGGCACCTTTTGTGGGAAAAATTGTTTGTTGGGCACCTTCGGTGTGGAAATCAGCACCTTGGTAGACCTTCTATGGCCAAAGCAATCCCTTGACACGGTCGTAAGGCACTGTAGGTGGGAAAAATAACCCCTTGGGCAGCTTCAGTGGGAAAATTAGCACCTTGGTGCACCTTCGACGACCGAAACAGTCCATTTGCAAGGTCGCTAGGCACCTTTGGTAGGAAAATCAGCCCCTTAGTTCACCTCCAGTAGGCGAAACAACTCGTTGGCACAATCGATAGGCACCTTTGGTGGGAAAATCAACGCCTTGGTGTAACTTCGGTTGGAAAAATAGTCCATTTGGCACCTTCGATGGGAAAATCAGCACCTTGGTGCACCTTTGGTGGCTAAAACAGTCTCTTCGTACGGTCGCTAGGCACCTTCAGTTTGAAAAATAACCTTTTAGGCTCCTTCGGTGTGAAAATCAGCCCCTAGGGGGAACATCGGTGGCCAAAACAGTCCCTTGTTATAGTGGCGAGGCACCATAGGTGGGAAAAATAGCCCGTTCGGCACCTTTGGTGACAAAATCAGCACCTTGGTGCACCTTTGGAGGACGGAGCAGTCCCTTGACATGGTCGCTAGGCATCTCCGGTGGCAGAAACAGTCCCTTGGAATGGTCACTAGGCACCTTTGTTGGGAAAAATAGCCTGTTGGGCACACTCGGTGGGAAAATCAGCGCCTTGATGCACCTTTGGTGGCCGAAACAGTCCCTTGACATGGTTGGGCTTCTTCAGTGGGAAAATCAGTACCTTGGTGCACTTTTGGTGGGCGAAAAAGTCCCTTGGCACAGTCGCGAGCCACCTTTGGTGGAAAAAAATAGCTCGTTTGGGACCTTCGGTGGGAAAATCAAAACCTTGGTGCACCTTCAGTGGCCAAAACAGTCCCTTGGCACGGTTGCTAGGCACCTTTGGTGGCCGAAACAGTCCCTTGGCATGGTCACTAGGCACGTTCGGTGGGAAAAATAGCCCGTTGGGCAACTTCAGTGGGAAAATCAGCGCACTGGTGCATCTTAGGAGGACTGAACAGTCCCTTGATGTGGTCGATAGGCATCTTTGGTGGCAGAAACAGTCCCTTGGCACGATAACCAGGAACCTTCGATGGGAAAAATAGCCTGTTGGCCACCTTCGGTGGTCGAAACAGTCCCTTGACACGATAGTTAGGCACCTTCAATGGGAAAATCAACACCTTGGTGTACTTTCGGTGGGCGAAACAGTCCATTGACACGGTCGCGAGGCACCTTTGGTAGAAAAAAATAGCTCTTTTGGCATCTTTGGTGGGAAATCAGAACCTTGGTGCACCTTCGACGACTATAACAGTCCCTTGGCACAAATGCTAGGCATCTTTGGTGGCCGAAACAGTCCCTTGGGACGGTCACTAGGCACCTTCGATGGTAAAAATAGCCTGTTGGGCACCTTTGGTGGGAAAACAACACTTTGGTGCATCTTTGGTTGCTGAAGCAGTCCCTTGGCACGGTTACTAGGAACCTTCGATCCGAAAAATTACCTGTTGAGCACATTCGGTGTGAAAGTCAACACTTTGGCAGGCCTTTGGTGGCCAAAGCAGTCACTTGACATGGTCGTGAGGCACCGTAGTTGGGAAAAATTGGACCGCTGGGCACCTTCGGTGTGAAAATCAGCACCTGTGCACCTTTGGATGCGAAATAGTCCCCTGGTAGGGTCACTAGGCACCTTCGGTGGGAAAAATTGCCTGTTGGGCACCTTCGGTGTGGAAATTAGCACCTTGGCAAACCTTCTATGGCCAAAACAATCCCTTGACATGGTCGCGAGGCATCGTAGGTGGGAAAAATAGCCCGTTAGGCACCTTCGATGGGAAAATCAGCACCTTGGTTCACCTTCGGTCGTCGAACGAGTCCCTTGGCACGGTCGCTAGGCACCTTTGGTGGGAAAAATTACATGTTGAGCATATTCGGTGGGAAAATTAGCACCTTGGTGCACCTTCGGTGGCTGAAACAGTACATTAGCATTGTCGCTAGCCACCTTTGGTGGGAAAATCAGCACCTTAGTGTACCTCCGGTGGGCGAAACAACTTGTTGGCACAGTCGATAGGCACCTTTGGTGGGAAAATCAGCACCTTTGTGCAACTTCGGTTGGAAAAATAGTCCATTGGGCACCTTCGATGGGAAAATCAGCACCTTGGTGCAACTTTGGTGGCCAAAACAGTCCCTTGGCACAATCAATAGGCACCTTTGGTGGGAAAAATAACCTGTTGGGCACCTTCAGTGTGAAAATCAGCTCTTAGGCGGACCTTCGGTGGCCAAAACAGTGAATTAACACAGTCGTGAGGCACCATATGTAGGAAAAATAGCCTGTTCGGTACCTTCGGTGGGAAAATCAGCACCTTGTTGAACCTTTGGAGGATGGAGCGGTCCCTTGGCGTGGTTGCTAGGCATCTTCGGTGGCGGAAACAGTCCCTTGGCACCATCACTAGGCACCTTCGATGGGAAAAATAGCCTGTTGGCCACATTCAGTGGGAAAATCAGCACCTTTGTGCACCTTTGGTGGCCGAAATAGACCCTTTACACGGTCACTAGGCTCCTTCTCTGGGAAAATCAGCACCTTGGCGCACCTTCGATGGGCTAAACAGTCCCTTGACGTGGTCGTGAGGCACCATCGGTGGGAAAACATAGCTCGTTTGGCACCTTCAATGGTAAAATCAGAACTTGGTGCACCTTCGGTGGAAAAAACAGTCCCTTGGCACGGTTGCTAGGCACCATTGGTGGCCGAAATAGTCCCTTTGCACGGTCACTAGGCACCTTTGATGGGAGAAATAGCCTATTGGGCCCCTTTTGTGGGAAAATCAGCACCTTGGTGCACCTTCGGTTGCCGAAACAGTCACTTGGCACAGTCAAGAGGCACGTTCGGTGGGAAAATTGCATGTAGTATCCCTTGGCATGGTCGCGAGGCACCTTCGGTGGGAAAATCAGACCCTTGGTGCACCTTCGGTAGTAAAAACAGTCCCTTGG
>JAOSBN010055553.1:0-78159 GCA_027563595.1 Erythroxylum suave | reverse complement strand
AATAAAACTAGACTAATAAAAACAAATTAAAGAAAATATATGAAAAATGATAAAATTGGAGAATTCGGTAGGGACCAGGTTCTTTGGTTCAATGTCGACCTACACCCTAATTAAGCATATTTCATTGATTTGTTGTTCTCAATCCTCTCCTAGAAACTATTAATTGTGGCTTAATAATTAACCCATGTTTTCCCTTAAGTTTTTTTTAATTAAGATACGATCGTTGATTAAACCTATCTACCAAATAACCTAGGATATGATCTCTAGATTTAATTAGGCAGTAGCATTATAAATTAGGAAAACCGATTAATCAAGGCAACAACCACATATGATGCGTCATGTAACCTAGTTCAAGTTACCCCTAATGATTATGAATCATTAGTTGCTACACATGAATTTCAACATAACAATTATGGATTATATCGAAATTCTAGCAATGGGTATGTAATCAAACAACTCAATGAACGAATTAAAATCATCCTTTCATAATACCCTATAGGTTCATATATAAATAACCAAACAATAACGAAAATCTGATTATCCATACACAAAAACTAAATCAATTAACATAAGATAACACAATCAATTTTAATGAGAGAAAGAAACATCAAAAATAATAAAAATACTTAATCCGGGTCTTCTTGTGTTGATGTCACCTCCAAACTGACATTGAAATGTTACCCCTTCATGGGTCTTTCTCAGAAAAATATTTTGACCACCATTGATAACCCTACCAAATACCCCTTTTTCTCTCCACTCTCATTGCCACAAGCTTCTTCTTTATTTTCTACTTTAGCCGCAAGCCTCCAAGCCGCAAGTTCCTTCTCTTAAGCCACGCCAAGCCACCTCTCTACTCTCCTCTCACTATACATTCATGGGATGAATTAAGTTGCCTAGCTAGTTTCTGGTCCACTTCTCTTGTAGTGTCCCTTGTACGTGTCTCCCTCTTTGTAGTTAACCTCCCAACCTTATGAAACGTCTGCGTTTCTGCCTTCTTCAACTCCCAAATGCTAGCGTTTCACGCTAGCTTTAACGCATCAACGCTAGCATTTCATATTGACATTAATGTTAGCACAACGTTAGTGCAATGCTAGCGTTTTACACTAATGTTGCTATTAGCTTCTTTATGCATTGTTATCTGCGTTTTATTCATTTTTACAGTCATTTTACTTCTCTTTTCCTATTGTCCATCTTCATTAACCATTCTTTGTATTTTTTAATTAATTTTCTTCTTTTTGCTCCATGAAGACAAGAAAAAACCTAATCTTTTAAAAATGACTCAAATGTAGTGCTTTTGACTCACTTTAAATTCTTTGCTTCAAAATTATACCTAAAATAATATATAAATTAAAGTGAGTATCTTAAACAATTTCATGTTAATAATTTCCAAGTATAAATGATTAAATGTATCAACAATTAAACACATATCAATTTTCGCCACACCTAGCTTTTGGCCGTCCTCGGGTAAAACATCCAAATTAAACTCAAAGACCTAAAACATTTACTCAATTCCTATATTTTCCAAGACAATATAATCATAACCAAAGATGAGTGACTTTCAAAAATCATAACAAAAACTCAACAGTTCAAGCTTTTGCTCATGATCAATCAACATTCAATACCTTCAAAAACTAAGCAATCTAATGGTAGACTTAGAAGATGTGTTTAAGCAAAATATATCTATGGGTACACTTAACACCATTCATTCCACAACTTTGCATATTAGTTCGTTTCTCTACCACTAATGTTCACATACAAAATCATGGATGAAAGGACTTTTCAAGGTTGTAATGTGGGCAAAGGTAAGGTGAGATATGTTTGGGTCATGTAGCATGAAAGCTATCAAAGCTAGTAAAACAAAGCAATACTCATCAAAAACTGGGTACCGTTAGCTCTGACAAATACAACATTTATATTTCATGACCCCATTTAACTCTCACACACCAACCATATGAAGCATCTATCAATCTGAAGGAATCACTCATACAATATATGCTAACAATACATTGAAACCATAAGAGTGAACTTCCAAGTCAACATCTACCTCATATCCAATATACTCAAATAACTCATTCATCATAACTTTAGGAGAATGCATTAATCATAAACAACTTTTCAACACATATGCACATGCTTGTAGATACATTTATTTAAACAATTTTCTTCATTTTTTCTTTCTTTTTCGTTTTCTTTTCCTTTCTCTCTTTTTTCTCTTTTCTTCTCTTTTTTTTACATCAAAAGAAACTACATTAACATGGGAATTTCAATGATAAGACATAAAATATCATCCCAACATTAACCAACCCTTATATATGTACACCCCTAGACTTAGAATTTTGTACGTCCACAAACTTAACAATCACAAATGTTCTACTAGCTTTATGGCTTGGGTAGGACATTTGGTTAAGTACAAACCACGTAATGTGGTTAGTACACAAAGAAAAAGTATAAAGCTCAAAGGGGGTTAACAAGGGAAAAATTATGTTAATAGGGCAGGTTATTTGGCTAATGTAGTTTATGTAAAACGAAGAATGCCTAATCATATCCATCTTAATGCATATGATATGAAGGTCACACTTTATCAAAAGACAATGAGACTAATATGAATGTGTCAGTCAAATAAGGCTCAAAATCTTACCGACTTTATCTACCACTAGTCGATACTCTTCTAAAGATAATGCATATCAACTAATCATAAGAGCAAAATTACATGCCAAAGTTGCTATAAAATTCTCTATTGAACTTATTCTCTACTCATGATTAAATAATCCTAGAAGCAATAGAAAATGAGCAAATTTTTCTTTGTTTGTTTTATTCTTTCTCTCGTTTTGATTGAAAACTTAAAAGCAAGCGAAATAAAACAACAAAGAAACGTACATGCATAAAAAAATAAAAGCAAAAATGTAAAGAAAAGAAATTTACTTCCCTTAGGTTGCCTCCCAAGAAGCGCCTATCATAAGCTTGACCCTCGGCATATGCACGTTATCCATTGTCAAATGGACGCTTGAGCCCAACAGGAAGCATGCTCAAACTCCGTGAGGAGCCTAAAGCACCTTCCCTCAAAGTAAGCTCCTTATCAGCATGATGGCTCAAAGCTTCTGAGGAGTTGAACTTTATTGTTTTGCATACTCTAGTGTCCACTCATTTTTTTGGCATCACCCTTCTCACACCAGGATGGTCTTCGTAAAAGTATCGCCAATGGGTGTGGCGACTTGACATCCTGCTTGCCACCTTCAGTCTTCAACTCACTCGCCCATAGCTCCCCTAAAAACTACACTTCTTGCGGCTCTTTGTCTTTCTTTAAATTTTTCATCTCTACTGAGTCCTCACTCTTTTGAATAATTCGAATGAATCTTCACCTTTTCTTCTTCGTTTAATTTTTCTAGCCTGCTAGGTAAAGTTGAAGAGTTAGTTTTAAAAATAGTAATGGACTCAATACTTACCTCTGAGCTAAAAGATGTTTCCTTTTCTACTTCGAGCTCCTCCTTAGCTTCTTCGGCACAAGCAATTCGTTGAGGATTGACCTCAAAATTCTCAAGCTTCTCTTTACTTTGTAAGCTTTCAGTGCCAATATCCATCGAGTACACCTCAAGTTGATACGACTACTTCTCTTAGCTTTGTGGTTCCAGATGATTGATATCTCCCTATCAAGGTAATGCATCTTGTTGGAATTGCAGCACATCCTGTTGGATTTGTTGTACAGGTTGTTGAAGTAGCTATTCCATATTTTGTTGGAACTGCGACACATCCTGTTGAATTTGAAGATTGTTAGGAGCCATAATTTTAAGCATTTCTTCTAGAGAGGTACCTGATTCATGTTGGCTCTCTAAATTTTGGACACTAGACCATGTAGTTTTTGGAAATTGCCCTCCATCCTGTTGGAATTGTAGACTATTTTGTTGCAATTGCAAAGTATTGGCTTTTATAATATTATTCAACTCTTCCAGAGATAGGCCGGGATCGTGATAGGAAGTTTCTAGTTTGTATGAGAATGGATGTGCTTCCTGCAAACTATCATGGAAGTAATTTTGATGATTATCCCATCCATAACAGTAGTTAGGTTGATCAGTCCAAACATTGTTATAGGATTGAGAATATAAATTAAAGAAAAATTTCTTCCATCCATAATGATTTTTTAAAATTTTTTATAAAGCACAAACATGAAACATAATAAAGAAAGGATCACAAAATAACTAAAAAGAAACTAATTATGAATAAATACATACAAAACACCAATTAAAATGGCAAACAAAAACTAAACACCGCACTCCCCGGCAACGAAACCAAAATTGAACTACTCATCATAACGCTAGTTAAAATAAAATAACTAGACTACTACTGTAGCAGTAGTGAGTCTAGGTCGATCCTATAGGAAGTGTTCGGTTAGCTTATGAAATGAAATTAATTGGTGTTTAGGAAAGGGGAGGGGGTTTGGATTTTGGAATAAAAAATGAAATAAAACTAGATTAATAAAAAATTAAAGAAAATATATGAAAATGATAAAATTAGGAATTCTGTAGGGCTCGGTTCTTTGGTTCAACGTCAACCTACACCCTAATTAAGCATATTTCATTGATTTGTTGTTCTCAAACCTCTCCTAGAAACTATTAATCATGGGTTAATAATTAACCTGAGTTTTCTCCTAGGTTTTGTTTAATCAAGATACGATCATTGATTAAACCTAACCACCAAATAATCTACGATACGGTCTCTAGATTTAATTAGGCAGTAGCATTACAAATTAGGAAAACCAATTAATCAAGGCAACAATCATATACGATGCATCATTTAACCTAAGTCATGTTATCCTTAATGATTACTAATCATTAATCGCTACATATGAATTTCAGCATAACAATTAAGGATTATATCGAAATTCTAGCAATGGATATGCAATCAAATAATTCAATGAATGCATTAAAATCATCCTTTCACTATACCCCATGGGTTTATACACAAATAAACAAACAATAATGAAAATCTGATTATCGACACAAAAAACCCAAATTAATTAACATAGGATAATACAATCAATTTCTAATAAGAGAAAGAAACAACAAAAATAATAAAAAATACTTAACCCTGATCATCGGCATTGATTTCACCTCCGAGGCGGCATTGGAATCTTACCCTTTCATGGGTCTTTCTTAGAAAAATGTTTCAACCCCTATTGATAACCCTACTAAATAACCCTCTTTCTTTCCACTCTCACTGCCGCAAGCTTCTTCTCTATTTTTTACTTTATCCAAAAGCCTCCAAGCCATAAATTCCTTCTCTTAAGTCACACCAAGCCGCCTCTGTACTCTCCTCTCACTGTACATTCATGGGACGAATCAAGTTGCCTAGTTTCTGGTCCAGTTCTCCTGTAGCTTCCCTTTTACACGTTTTCCTTTTTGCACTTAACCTTCCAACCTTATGAAACATCTGCGTTTCTGCCTTTTTCAGCTCCCAGATGCTAGTATTTTATGCTAGCTTTAACGCATTAATGCTAGCACAATGCTAGTTTTTAATGCTAGCAGCTAGCGTTAATGCTAGCACAACGCTAGCGTTGCTGCTGGGTTCTTTCTACTTTGTCATCTGTGTTTTATTCATTTGTACTGTCATTTTGCTTCTCTTTTTCCTGTTGTCCATCTTTATTCACTATTCTTTGTATTTTTTAAATTAATTTTCTTCTTGTCTTTTAATTTTCTTCTTCTTGCTTCATTAAGACAAGTAAAAATTAATCTCCGGAAAGCGACTCAAATATAATGCTTTCGACTCACTTCAATTTCTTTGCTTCGAAATTGTACCTAAAATAATGTATAAATTAAAGTGAGTATCTTAAGCAATTTTATATCAATAATCGCTAAGTATAAATGATTAAATGCATCAACAATTAAACACACATCAATTTGTAAACAACCTAAACTATCTATAGTGCTCAAATCTGTTTAAGGTTAGCCAAAATAAAAATCAAATACTAAGAATAAGAGGCTAATTCTACACAAGAATATCCCAACCAACAACTTGGCCCCTCTAAACCAACCAATCCTTATAGAATCTGTTATTAATTATTAAACTTACCAGGGGGTGCTTTAACCAAGTATATCTATCCTATATAGCAGGATTAGGTAAATATGGAGTTAGATGTTATAGCTTACTAGAAAACCCATCCTGATTCCATCTTTGATGAGGGATTTGACTCTTACTTTAACATCAAATCTATTCCAAGCTTGTATTGCTTTGGAGATTCTAAATAGAGGGTCATAACCTATATAATTATCAAACCAAAAGAAAGCCTTAATTCTATTACCAATCATGTATGCAACTCTATGTTTTATAATATCCCTTAACTTTAGTAATTGAGTTAATAACCAAAAGTGAGAGGATTTATGAGAGATGGATGATAAGTTGTTACCTAGTAGGGAAAAAAAAGCAACCATCTAATCCATAAACCTCTTTATCTTGTATATGTTCTAGAGTCTTTTTACCATCAGCATTTTATTGGTAGTTTTAATTGCAATGGTTCCCAATCCTCCCTCATCCTTAGGCCTATAGATTTATGTCCATTTAACTTTTTCATAACTCATATTTGAGTTGTTTTTTCCTAAAAGAATACTCTCATCAATTTCTATACATATTTGATGACAGCCTTAGCAAGGAAAATATAGGAACTCTAATAAATATACAAATAGTTTGAAACTAATTTGATCAATTGAAATATTCCCCTAAAAGAAAGACTGTTATTTGTCTAAAAGCCAAATCTCCTTTAAATCTTTTCTGGCAATGGATAACATTCATTCAATTGAATTCTCCTTGTAGTAATCAGTAATCCCAGGTATAAGGGAGGAGGTTATTTCCTTCTTATACCAGTAATTAACAACTCTATCTTCCATATACTTAACACTAGCAGCCAAAATAAAGTGACTTTTATTAGTTTTTACAAAGACTAGACATATCCTTAAACTAGTTCAAGGTTGGAATTAGAGTTTCCATAAATTTTGAATGAGCTTTACAAAACAATAAGAGATCCTTAGCAAAATATAAGCTTGTTGGTAGGTGTAAATTATACTAGGTTTTGCTAGATATTTGAGTGCGTTTTTAAGTATTTCTTAGATGATTATCATTGATGCTCTTAGAATTATGTTATTGTTAATATTTGTATGTATTTGAAGTGTTTATTAGTTTAAAGTAAGAATTGGTTATTAATTTCATGTTTCAAGAGGTGTTTGGTGTGTTTGTGAGTATTGGAAATCAAAAAATTGAAGAATAAAGAAGATGGAGGCTGAATGAAGTAGGTCTATGTCATGATAGTGATAGAGAGAAAATTCTCAAGAGCACGATCATGACTCCTATGTCACAATCATGATAGACAATTTCTAGGCGAGTGTTTTTGTATCTATTTTAGGTTTAAGGGTATTTTTGGAACTAATTAAAATGAGAAAACCCTAGTTACACTCCCAAGAACCTAATGCACTATTTATGGACATAAAAGACACAAAAGCCATTGAATCAAAGTGGATCAAACAAGGGATATCAAGAAGAATATGCAGGAAGTTCCAGCAATCCAAATGAAGTCTCCAATATAGTTTTTCTTCTTTTCCTTTAATTATTTCACTATTCTTAATGTGTAATCTAAATTCTAAGATGTTTAACATGTTCACGAAGTTCTAAATGCTAAATTAGGATTTCAATACATATTTTTGTGTTTGTGATAATTGTGCATGCTTATACTTGACAATAAATCATGAGAGTGAGTCAGAAGTAATTAGATTAGATTGTGTAACAATAGTTTGAAATTTAATAGTCCCATAGTTATCAAATTATCAATCATTCAAAGAGAGATCTTGTATGAGAAATTAATTATCTATTAGATAACTTTAATTGAAAATGTTAAGGCAAGTTTTGTTAATTAAGATGCTACAAATCTAAAATTTTCGAATTCAATTAGGGTTAATTGATTAAGTCTTGAGAGAGAGTAATGAATACCTTAGGAAATCTAAGATAAAAAATGTAATTGGATCAACAATAGCTAAGGAAACAAAATAAGGAAAGAATAAGTCCTAAGTATTCAATCTTGATCAAAATCCTAATTTAGTTGGCAACTAAATGTTATTTAATTCTTTGCTTTGTTCTATTATTATTTTTAGTTTCTACAATATAATTTCATTCAAATTAATTTCCAAATATCTTAGAAAAGTTAGATTCAAATTTTAATCCTTGAATAATCCTTGTAGGAATAATAACCTTAATAATATAGGATACGATCCATATACTTGTAAGTATTGAGGGGTTTTAATATTAGATATAAAACTTGCCCAATAAGTTTTTTTTGGCACTGTTTTCGAGGATTTTAATGTTAGGATTATTTGAATTCCTTTGATTTAAGGAATTGTTACGTTTTGTTTTGTGATTAAGGTAAATAAAAAAAGAGTGGAAAGTAAACTACACATCAATCTAGATATCCCATGGTAAGAATGAGGAATATGAAAAGTTAAATGCAAGAAGAGATAGAAAGAATGATGGTAGAGGAAATATATCACAGAGAGCAAATGAACCTTATGGACTTCATAAGGTTAGGTTTTAATGCTTATCATCAAGGAATTATACGACCATAAGTTCATATGTCATATTACTTGTTAGAAGAAACGGAAACCAGTGGCAACAAAGTAGGCAACAGTCAACCTTCTCAGATCCAGAAGGAATGACTACTAGAGATTCAGTGACAACATTGCTGGCTAAGATCAACAGCCTCACCAAGCAATTAAATAACCTAATAGCCACCTCTTTCATTCCATTCAAAGAAATTCAATATGGATATAACCTATGTAGACAAGAGAGCCATATCATAATTGATTACTTCATGGTGGAAAATAATAATATGTAGTAATTCAATTTCATGGGAGCATAAGTTGGTCAGGTAGGTACTGATCCTTACTAGAACATATACAATCCTAGTTAGTAGAATCACCCCAATTTCTTTCAATTTAATAATACGGGGACTTAAATCAGAAATTATGGCCTACTAGGATTTCAGTAAGATGAGTCAAGTTTATGGGATTCAAAATTGGGCAAGTTAATGGACAAGCTTATAAGTATGGAAGAGGCTTTAAAGAGGATGGAAGGGCAATTTAAGCAAGTAGCTAAAAACTTTACATCTTTCATTCATAATTTGGAGGTTTAAATGGGCCAACTAGCAAATGCATTTTCTACAAGAAGTGTAGGGAGTCTTTTGAAGCATATTGTTATACCTAAATAAGTTCTAAAAAAACGAGGCTATCCTACTCGCAAGCATATGTTGTAATTATAGTCAAATACCCAAGGTCGTCTTCTCAAGGAGGTGAAATTGACTCATTTAAATTAAATTTATATAAAAACAGAAAAATGCAATCCTAAACATTCTATCCCTATTTGTTGAGTAAAAAGGTTTTAAAGAAAATAAAGTAATTAAATTGAAACATAAACTAATTTAACTGGAAGCAAAGAACAATTTGATCGATCAATTCAGTGAATTCATAGGAAAACTTCACTAATTTAATCTCCTATACATGACTAAGGTAAATTGATTGGATAATTGTCTTGCTAAAATTACTAATTGGGTTATAAAATCAATTCAAATAACAAACTAAATCTAAATTTCATATTCAACAATTTTATCATCCAAATCAATTATGTAAACCTAACTAATGATTACCCACTTATATTAACATATTTCTAATTCATAACTTAAGTGTCCATAGTTTCTCATTCCAATATTAAACTTCTCTTGATTCTTCATTTAATATAAAAATAATACAAGGTTTGGCCACACTATTACATTAAATAAGCTCAGAAACTATAACAAATAATAAGATACTAAAATAGTCCCTTCATCATACATAATTAACTAAATTATTTACATTAATTCTGAAGAAAAATAATCAGCCCATCATGGAATAAGATAGTTCATCATCTTCATATAATTAATTCTCAAGAAAAATTATTAGCCCATCATAGAATAAAGATAGTTTAGCATCTTCATATAATTCAATCCCATGACAATAGTAACCAGAGAAATGTAAAAGCAATGAATATGGTAAATAAACTAAAGATGGACTAACCAAGCAACAAAAGATAAAATAAGTTCAACAGAGGGAAGATAAATAGGTTCAACAGCAGTGGAAGACGAAATAAAAATATGAACAAACAAAATAAAGACTCTTAGACAATGAAGTTAATGGTGAATGTCCCGCCAAGCTCTGGCTTCAACTCTCACTTTCTGCCTCTGCTCTATGCTCCACCTCTTTGCTATTTTTTCCACCTTTTTGCTATTTTTTCTCTTCATTCCCTAACTGTATTCTCTACTCTTTGTTTTCTTTTTCTTTTCTTAGCCTCTAGCTTCTCTCTTTTCTTCTCGTTCTTTCCTATTTTTTTTCTTTTTCCCTTTACTTCTATTTATTCGGGATTCTAGGTTAGGTTTAGGT
Source organism: Erythroxylum suave (assembly GCA_027563595.1). NCBI lineage: Eukaryota > Viridiplantae > Streptophyta > Magnoliopsida > Malpighiales > Erythroxylaceae > Erythroxylum > Erythroxylum suave. Next base: position 67,717 of record JAOSBN010055553.1, on the reverse strand, counting down.
TTCATTCTTCTCAACCTATATGCCTGACATGTGACTTTAAAAGTGCTTGTAGGAGAATTGTCATGCCCATGACTATGTCACGGGCATGACCTATTGTCACGTCCTTGTCATGGGTATGACAATTAGTCACATCATTTTCATGCAATGTTTTATTTTGTTTTTCATGTAACATTCACATAATATAGTCAAGCCATCTTTCATCCTAATTAAACATGACTTAAGGGAAAACCGTGATTAACATAGATTGATGTTAATCTAGGATCAAAAAGATCAAGGAGAGGGAAAAGAAGAATAATTCAATGAAATATTTTTAGTTAGATGTAAGTTGAGATTGAACCAAAGAATTGGATTTATAATGAATTCATCACTTTATCATTTTTGCATGTATTCTTTAATTTTTTATCAATTTAGTTTTGTCTAATTTTCTTATTTCAAAATCAAACAAAAAAAACCCTTAAACCTAAACAACTATTGATTTGATTTCAAAACCTTTATACATATTCTCTGCTAGATCGACCTAGACTCACCACTATTATAGTTGTAGATCTAGTTTGTTTTGAGTAGTGTTACGACATGCTAATTCAATTTTGACGTCAATAAAATGTTTTTGTTAGCTTATTTTCACTTTATTTTCTTATTATAAAATCAACCAAAACTCCCCTTTAAACCAAAATTGACGTAGCACGTTGTAACACTACTCAAAATAAACTAGACCTACAACTATAGCAGTAGTGAGTTTAGATTGATCTTACAAAGAATATATGCAAAACTTTTGAAATGAAATCAATCAGTGTTTAGGTTTAGGGCTTTTTGTGGTTTGATTTCGAAATAAAAAAAATAAGAAAAACTAAGCTAACAAAAATTAAAGAAAACATGCAAAAATGATGAAAGTGATAAATTTATTAGGAATATGGCTCTTTCATTTAATCTTAGTCTACACCCAATTAAAGATATTTCATTGATTTGTTGTTCTTTTACCTCTCCTTAAACTATTGGTCATAGACTAACAACAAACTCTATTAATCTATTTCCTCAAGCCGTGTTTAATTAAGAGATGTTCGTTAATTAAACCCAGCCACCAAACAATCTAGGATATGATCTCTATATTTAATTGGACAGCTGAATTACGAATTACGAAAACAAACCATTCTAAGAAACATCAATACAAGCTTAGGTCATTTAACCTAGGTTATGTTATCCCTAATGATTACGAACCATTAGTCGCTACAAATGAATCTCAAATTTAACAATAACTAATTATATTAAAATTCTAGCAATGGGTTCTTACATAAAAATAATCAAATAAATCATTCATCATTCTCATATAACACTCAAACATTAAACATAGGATAACACAATCAATCCCTAACAAAAAGAACAACAAACAATGAGAGAAATGCTTAAGCGGGTCTTTGGCGTCAATGTCACCTCCAAATTGACATCATAATTTCTAGCTCTCCATGGGTCTCCATAGGATGAGGGGTTTGCCTTTCTTATTTCTCTCGAAACCTCTCTTTCGGGTTCAAATTTTTCCCTAACAAAAACATCAAAACCTTCATAACTTTGTGCCATCACCATCTATTTGCTTTTATATGAAGACTTAGGGTTTCAAGGTGACATAGGTTGTCACACCCACACATTACCACTCACTGTGGTGAGTTGGTATGTCACGGGTGTAAAGGTATGTCACACCTGTGACACCTATCTCACACCCATGCAAGAGATTACACAACTTTGAGACTTCATTCATGATTATGTAATACTTCCAGTAGGCTGTGACTAGCTTCTTTTCACTCCTCCTTTTGTTATGATCATCCTATATCTCATCTTTCTTGGAATTTTTTGGTATTCTCTTGCTTTTAATCTTCTTTGGTTTTCTCCATAAAGATAAGTAAGTATGAATCTTTAGACAAGTGAGTATGAATCTTTAGAAAATGTCCGAAATATAGTGCTTCTAACTTACTTTAGCTTCATTGCTTCCGAATTGTACCTAGAACCATATATGAACTAAAGTGAATATCTTAAGCATTTTCATATCATTAATCACTAAGTGTTATGGAATAAATTCATAATCAATTAAGCACATATCATATTCTTTCATACATAAGTTTTATTGTTTTTCCCACAACCCTCACAAAATTCTCCGTCTAACATTCATGCAACATTCACGTCATTTTCACTCAATCCATTCATCTTTATTTTAAAACATAAGAATTGATGACCAAAATCAAAATATAAAGACTTGCAAACTTATTGAAATTATAAAAAACATATATTATCAAACAAATGAACTTGGGATGATAATTAAACAATTTCCATGACAAAAAAATACAGCTCCTTAATTACCAGTTGCTTGCCCTCATAGTTGAAAAATCCAGGGCGTTTTATTATATGTTGTGTAGTTAGTAATTTAGAGTTTTCTAAATGTTTATATGACTTAGGTGCAAGTATTAATCTTATGCCTTTGTCAATTTTCCAAAATTGGGGCTAAGAGATGTAAAGCCAACTTCTCTCCTTATTTAGTTGATCGACTAATCAATGAAAAAACCATTTAGCTTGGTAGAAGATGTGCCTATAAAAGTGGACAAGTTTATAATTTCTATGAATTTCATCATGCTAGAATTTGAAGAGGATTAAAACTGTCTACTAATTCTTAGTATACCATTTTTGAACACTGGATGAGCATTGGTAGATGTCAATGAAGATAACCTCATCTTTTGGATCGATAATGAGATAGTGAAATTCAATATGATTTAAGTATTAAAGAATCCAAAAGAGGGAAGTTTGTTCATGATAATTAATGTAGTTAAATATTTAAAGGAGGAAGAAGAAACAAATGATAGTGAACTGATCTTGAAGAATATATCGAAGTCTTCGTCCAAGAACAAGAAGCGGAAGAAGAAAAAGAGACAAGGGTGACTGGGGAAGAAGAAGAATAACTCACCCTCACTTACTTGGCATTTTTAATTTTATTAATTATATCCTTCTTATTATATTACAACATATAGCTTATTTATAGACTACTAAACTAAAATTGGGTCAGGCAAAAAGGGTGGTAACAAACCACTTATTATAGAACCAGGTTGAGGGACAAAGATAAAGTACATCAAGCTAATGTCACTAACCAAGCACTACTTGGAAGGCAACCTAAAAATAAAGATTTTTTATTTTTTATTTTTTATTTTTTATTTTCAATTTATTTTTTGATTTTTTTGATTTTTAATTTTTTAGGTTTATTTAGTAGGGAGTGAAATGCTGGAATTTTATGGAATAGAGTATCTCCAAATTCCACGGCCACATCATCACCATCAAAACACCATAAGTATTATTGCTCTAATTTTTTTCGTTGTTATTTGTCTTTTCTTGTATTTTGTTCCACATTGAGGACAATGTGTTGTTCAAGTATAGGGATGTATATGCAATTACATATCAATTGTGTGTGAATTTTGCAATTTTATAGTTATTTGTTAGGTTTGCATTGTGATGTGTATAATCAAGCTAATGACGATAACTTAACACATTGTGTAGTTAGTTTGTTATTTTTTAATTCTAGTAATTTGGTTTTAATTTTCATGTTTTTGTAATGATTTGGACAGAGTCCATGGCCTGCGCATCGACAAAACCTTCCAAACTTAATTTTTTATGAGTTATTTCAAACTTTTAAGCCCAGGTGAAACCTAGTTTTTAGCTTAATTAGAAAAAAACTACATATCAAAAGAGAAATGATCTAGAAAGGGAGCCTCCATTTTTTCGTCCTAGGAAAAAAAGCCAAGGAAGAGGAAGAAGGTAGAGAGAGAAGAATTAAAAGAAGAAGGTGGAGTTTCAACTACTTCATCCTCTAATCCTCCAAGTTTTCTTTTCTTCTTTTTATCTTTTATTTCATTCATTTGGTGTATAAGATGGAGTTGATGATGATGAATCTCATATTAAGGATGTTGTAACTTCCTTTAGGGGTTTATACTTGATTTAATGTTAACCTAGTTGCTTTTATTATTATTGATGTTGGTTGTTTGATTATTTGTTGTAACTGTATGCTTCGGTAATAAATTGGGAGAGTGAACCAAATGCAAAATGATTAGGTTGGTTAATGAGAGTTAAATGATCTAATAAACCATGCAAATAAGCAAATCGATAATTATACGGAGAGACATCTCATGTAATGACTCAATTGTTTATTGAAATGCTTAAGTACTAATTAGGTTATGGGTTCTTGTATTAATCAAGATATTACATATTTGGCAACTCAACTTAATTAGGTTTTATGGTTTAGGGCTTAGTGATTACAACTCGAGAGAGACTAATCGACCCTTCTATAGTTTAGGACCGACATTACATTAACACAAAAGTGACCAAGCTAGCATTGATGATAGGATAAATACCCTTTCTCTTAACTTATTAATCTTTTAAATTTCAATTGTCAATTGGTGGTGCTCAAATTTAATTTATGCATTAATTTAAAGTTTTAATTTTCAATCACTCTATATTTGATTGTTTAATTTTTTATGTTTAGTTTTTATTTTCATTTTAATTAAACTATTTACGCCTTATACAAATTAGGATTTGATTAGTTCTCTAATTCATCGTGGGATCAACACTTTATATACTAAACTATGACCTGTTCGCTTGTGGAAATAATTAAGGTCTTATTAGAATTAAAACTTGCTCAATAAATTTTTGATGCTATTTTTAGGAAGCTAATAGGATTTGTTGATTTTTTTTAACTTCTTTGTGTCTGGGCAATTGTATTAACACAAAAGTCACTTGGAGTTCAAATAAGATCACTGAAACTTTAACACTTGGCATCTCCTGATTGGAAGGAGCAATCTGAAGAGTACGATGCCAAAAAGAAGAAATTAAAGAAAAAATAACAAAAGAATACAATCAAAGAGATCAGTAGCGAACTTTGATAGATTTCATAAGATTGAGATTTGATGCCATAAACTAATGCATCACTCAAGCACTAGTGTAAGCAGCTTCATTCGAGATTAAACCAGTTTTGCTAAACATACTGCAAACCAATGTATAATTTTACGGGTTAACTAATAAGTATCTTAATGTTGATTTAATGAATTTTCTAGAAATATGTGATACTTTTCGATATCAAGGTATGTTAGAAGACACCGTTAGGATGAGGCCCTTTTCCCTCACATTACAAGATCAAGCTATAAGGTATCGCATCATTCTCTAAAACCCACAAATGTCACCACTTGGGAGTAGTTGGTGCACGCATTTTTGGATAAGTACTTCGTTAATAAAGGAAATTGTGAATTTCCAATAAACGAAGGGGAGTCATTATATGAAACATAGGAGCATTACAAGGACTACCAAAGTAGATGTCCTTACCATAATCTACCAAAGGAATTTCTTTTTCAAACATTATATCATAGAGTCAATCTACCCACGAGAGGCACCATCGATGCAGCTTCTGGAGGATCTCTTATGCTGAAGATAGTTGAGGAAATAGAGGAATTATTAGAAGAGATGGCAAGTAACAACTATTTTTGCTCGTCAGATAGAAGTAGACAGTAGTCAACTTTCCTAGATCATAAGGGAGTCATTGATATCAATTCAATAATAGCAACATGGGATGAGATTGACAATTTGACAAGCTAGCTTAACAACCTCTAAACCTCTTCATTAACTGTTGTCAAAGCAATTTAGTATAGATGCAAGCAAAATAACCATTTTACCACTGATTGTTTTTCAATGCAAAATGATATAATTTAACAACTTAACTATACAGACACATAATTTGATCGAGGAGGAAGAAACAACACTTATTCTAACAATTACTATCTTGGGTGGCAAAACCACCCAAAATTTTCTTGGTCAAACAATGCAAGAGGTCAATTCTGACCTCAAATGCCACCTAAACTCCAACAAGAAAAACCCAATTCTACAAACTCTAATTTGGAAAAAATCTTGGATAAGCTCATAAAAGACTTAAAGGTAAATTCAAGCAAGTAACTAAAAACCATGATTCTTCAATATATAAATTAGAGGTTCAAATGAGTCAATTCTCAAATTAATTGTCTACAAGAAATCTGGGTAGTCTCCTGAGCAATATTGAAGGAAAATCAAGGGAGAAACTCAAAGCAATCATGCTTAGAAATGGGAAGAAACTTAAGCAATCAATAGAAATACAAGCTATAAACTACTCGGTAGAAAAAGACTAAGAAAAGAAGAAAGATATAAATATGAGTGACTACCCTCCTTATGTTGCCCCTCTGCCCTCCATATCCATGTAAGATCCCATACCATCGATGACTATAAAAGAATAAGCTAGATTCATAATTTGCAAAGTTAGTGGAGAAATTAGATACTTTGCAAATTAATCTATGTTTTTTTGAGGCATTGGAACATAAGCCCAAGTATGCCAAATTCTTGAAGGACATGTTAACAAAGAAGCAGAATTGGGAAGAGAATCAAACTTTAACACTAACCAAAAGCTGGAACTTTATTATCACGAGTCATATGCCTTCTAAGTTGAAGGATCCTGGAAGCTTCATAAAATCCTATGTGGATGGTGAGTTAGAATTTGCAAAATGTTTATGTGACATAGGCGAGTATAAACATTATGTCTTTGATGACCTTTAGAAAATTGAAGCTTAGGATGTGAAGCCAATGTCAATGCTTATTCAGTTGGTAGATCGATCCATAAAGAAACTGTTTTACATGGTGGAAGATGTTATGGAAAAGGTAAACAAGTTCATTATTCATGTATATTTTGTTATATAAGATTTTAAAGAGGATAAGAACTATCCATTAATTCTTGGAATACCCTTCCTGAACACTAAAAAAGCATTGACAGATGTTTATGAAGGCAAAGTGCTCCTCGGGTTGGTGATGAGAATGTGGAGTTCAATATGAACAAAGACTCGGACAGTCTAAAAGAAAACAACTCTTGCATGAAGTTAATGATAATGGATGAGTATATCAAAGTGCAAAAGAAGGGTTGCTTTAAAGAAGTAAGCTATAAGGACTAGGTCACAATAGATATAAAGTTTGAGGAATATTTAAAAGTCCCTATTCAAGAAGTTAAAGTAGAGGAGTGGACGATGATAATTATAGAAAAATATGATCAATTCATCGTCTTACAACAAAACTATTTGATTCCATCAAAGATTCATAGGATTTCATCATCCCTAATTATGTTGACAAATTATTATTAAAAGGGCATTACAAAAATTACTTGGATTCTTCGGTTCGATTGCTTATCTCCTTTTTCATTATATTCTAATATGTAGCTTATCTACAAGCTATAAAGATGAAATTGAATAACACGGGTAGAAGCAAACCCCTCATAATTGATCTCGACTGAGTTTCAAAAGATACAAGGTTAAATTAACGACTATAACTTAGCATGTTTGGTGGTTAGATTGAAATTGATGTGTAGTTGGATTTTTTTTCATTCTAAAAATGAGTTTTTAATGATGTGGAATGGTTTGGATTACTAACTCTCTTATTCCTTTAAAAGTAATTTTAAGATAGGGCAATAATCTTGTGCATCAAGCGTAGTGGTTTTAGACTCCAACGCCGACACCACCTCAATCGCGATGATGGATTCTTATACTCTACCCTTATCTTTTCATTTTTTTATTTTTTGTATTATTTTATTTTGATTCCCATCTTGTATATTATTTTTCCTTCTCACTTTGATGAAAATGAGTTATCTAAGTGTGGGTAATGTTACGTTATGCACATTATATGTTTCATTTTGAGTGTAAATTTTTCATAATATATGTTAGTTTTATTTAGGTTTGCATGATGTGACTTGTGTGAATGTGTCAATAACTAAGACTTAGTAGAATAAATTTAGCTTTGAAAATAGTCTTTTAGGTTACTAAGATTTATTAGCTTACGAAATTATTGTCTTAGGTTGCTTTGGTTAAATATGCATGTTAATTACGATAATGATGTTAGTTCTTTCACCCTAGGAAATTGACACATTCATTTATAATTTTATGTCAATAAAATAAGTAGCAATGTTAGTATCATTCACTTATAATTTTATGTCAATAGAATATGTAGGCATTGTTAGTATCTTTTCATGAAAATGATTAGCTAAAGAAATGAGGCAAGCAAGAAATATATTTAAGATGTGTATGTTTTTGTTTAATAAATAACTATTCTTTTGGCCCTTTTTGAAATAAATTAGGCTATGAATAAAACTAGTAGCCAGTTGAGAATTTCATATAGCTAAGAAATTGGGGGACATTCATCACAAATGTTCACCTTCGTGTCAAAAGGTTATTATGAAATTCCAAACAAGTTGCTTAATAAAAACATGACCTAGTTGAGTAATCGAGGGACATTCATCACAAATGTTTTCCTTCACATCAAAAAGCTAGGTTCATGTTATTAAAAATTGATAAAAATAGTGCATGGTTTAATAATTCCTACTGTTGTTTATGAATAGCATAAGTTTTCATGAAAAGCTACTTAAGGATAGTTACAATTTTGATTGACTAACTAATTATAAATGTCATTATGTAAGTGATAGGATTGAATGAATTTGACATTGATTCTTGATTAATATGTATATTTAGTCTTAATTACTTAGACACAGATTTCATAAGTTAATAAGTTAGAACAACTTAAAGGATTATGCTTATAGATAAATTTTTTTCGTGAAGTGCAATGCCATTGTACTATTATTGCATATGTGTGTGTTGATGTTTGGTGTCTTTATGTTAGTTTGTTTTGTTTTTGCTTGAAGACAAGAAAAAGTTCAATTGTAGGGATGCTGATAGTTGTAGGTTGCCTGATATTTTAATAGGAATTTTAGAATATTTTTAGTTGTTAATTAATTTATTAATGCGTGTTTAGTTTTAGAATTGTGTAGTTAGCTAGATAGTTGGTTTTGAATGTTATGTGGGTTAGAGCATGCTATTAAGCTTTAATTTTGTGTGTTTGAGGTGCTTTGATGTGTTTTTTTAACGTTTGAGATCATATATTCAAGAACGAAGAAGATTTAGAGGAAGCTCGTGGAGGACTAAGGTCATCAGGCCACGATTGTGATAAAGACAATTTCAGCAGGCTATCACGCGACCTACATGCATATAAATGTAGATTGGGCTCCTAAACTTAACTTTTCATGGGATATTTCAGACTTTTGGGCCTAAGTGAAACCTAGTTTTTACCTTAATTAGAAAAGACTACATAAGACAAGAGAAGTGACCTAAAAAGGGAGCCTCCATTTTGCCATCTTGGGAAAAAGTCGAGAAAAAGGAAGACGGAAGAGAGAGAAGAAGGTGGAGTTTTAGCTACTTCATCCTCCAATCCTCTAAGTTATCTTTTCTTCTTTTCATCTTTTATTTCATTGATTTGATGTATAAGATGGAATTGATGTTAATGAATTTTGGGTTAAGGATGTTTTAACTTCCTTTAAGGATTTATAATTGATTTAATGTTAATCTAGTTACTTTTTCTATTAATGATTTTAGGTGTTGTGATTATTTGTTGTAATTGCATGCCTCAGTAATAAACTAAGAGAGTGAATCAAATACAAAATGATTAGGTTAGTTAATGAGAGTTAAATGATTCAATAGACCAGGTAAATAATCAAATTGGTAATTATACAAAGAGAGATCCCATGTGAGGACCTGATTGTTTATTGAAATGCTTAAGAACTAATTAGGTTGTGGGTTATTGGACGAAATGAGATATTACATGTTTGGTAACTCAAATTAATTAAGGTTTATGGTTTAAGGCTTAGTGATTACAACTCGAGAAAGACCAATCCACCATTTGAAAGTCTAGGAATAACATCGCATTAACATAAAAGTGACCAAGTTAGCATTCATGACAGAATAAATCCCCTTTTCTCATAACTTGTTAATCTTCCTTGTTTAAATTTCAATTGTCAATTAGTGGTGCTTAAATTTAATTTCTACATTAATTTAGAGTTTTAATTTTCAATCACTCCATATTTGATTGTTTACTTTTATGTTTAGTTTTTATTTTCAATTTAATTACACTTTTAGGCCTTATATAAATTAGGATTTGATTATTTCTATAGTTCACTGTAGGATTGACACTTAATATACTAAGCTACGACCTGTGCGCTTACGGAAATATTTAGGGTTTTATTAGAACTAAAACTTGCTCAACATGATACGACTTGAATGATTGATGTTTGCTGTTAAATTGAGTCCATAAAGTTTGATACCATTGTCTCATTAATGCATGTTGCATAAATGTATGCTTATATGTTTTGAATTTGGTTTGTTTGTTTGAGTTTTTATCTTTCCTTGAGGACAAGCAAAGGTTAAGCGCGGGAATGTTGATAGGTTTAAATTATAATATGTTTTAATAGATGTTTAATGTGCTTTTGAGTGTTTCTTCGATGATTATCCTATTTATAGGCTTAGAATTATGTTATTAATGATGTTTGTTAATATTCAAAGTTTTTTCTAATGCAGTGTATGATTTGGATCTTAATTTTATGTTTCATAAGTCTGATGTGTTTGTGAGTGTTGGAAATTAGATAATTGAAGAACAAGGAATATTTGAAGCAAATAAGAGATACATAGTCATGTCTATGGCCTTGTATGTCTCTTAGCCCATGCAAAATCATAAATATTAGAGATTTTTGAGTTACACACAACCTTATGCATAACCGTCTATCAGACCATGAATCACCCAGAGAGTTAAACAACAAATTTTAGCTTTTCCAGCATGCAAGTTCTTTTGGTCTCTTGACATTTCAGGGCTATTTTTAAAACTAAAAAATTTGAGGAAGTCTTAGTTACACCCCCAAGACCTTAATAAATTATTTAAGAACAAGAAAGACAAAAAAAAGAAAGCATTCATTAAATCATAGTGGGACATTAAGAACAACATCTAGAAGTTCTTGCTTTCTAGATCAAGGATAAAATAGAATTTTGATTCTTTATCCCTTATTTATTTCGTTATTATTGATGTGTAGTTGGATTTCTGAGATGTTTATTATGTTCATAATTTTTTAATTTCCTTATTAGGGTTTATTATGAATATAGTTTATGACTTTGATTATTATTGATCCTACATATTATAGTATTGTGATAATTATGCATGCTCATACTTTGATTACAGATCAACATAGTAAGTCAAAAGTAATCAGACTTGGACATACAACGAGATTTTTCAATTTAATAAGTCCAGTAATTATCATATTAATAATCATTCAAAGATAAATCATGTGTGAAAAATTAATTGTCCAACAGATAACTTAAGATCTAATTCAAAATGTTAGGAAACTTTTATGAATCAAAAGGTTGTAATTTTGGAATTTTTGGATTCAATTAGGGTTAATTGATTAGGTCTTGAGAGAGAGAGCAATTAATACATTACGAAATATAGGATCAACACATAATCAGATCAATAATAGTTAAGGAAAAAAACGAAAGAAGAATAAGTCCTAAGCATTCATCCTTCATCAATCCCTAAATTAATTTGGCAACTCACTTCTTATTTAATTTAATTTATTTGTTTTATTATCTATTTCAATTTTTCTTATTTATTTTTATTAAAATTAATGTCTTTCAAATTAGACAAAGGGTTTAAATTGGTTCTTACATAATCCTCGTAGGAATGATACCTTTCAATACTACAAGATATGATTTGTATACTTGAATGTATTGAGAGTTTTATTAGATATAAAACTTGCTCAACATTGTTGACTAAAATACATGTGTTTACACTCCTAGCAAGATTCTATAATTGAACTTAAGCATTAATATTTTTTAACTGTTAGTAAGCTTCTTAAGTTTCAATCTTCCTTGCCTATTAAGTTTTGGGGTGATTTTTTTTTACATGCAATTTATCTTATTAATAAGATATCTTCACTTATTTTTTAAAACAAAGCTTATTTTATAATAGATCACCTACCTTTTATCATTTGAAGGTTTTTTATTATCTTGCTTTTGCCTCTGCTATTGATGTTTCATAGAACAAAATTTAATTCTAAAGTATTGAAGTTCATTTTTCTTAGTTACACTTCTATTACCAAAGGTTTTTTGTTGATATGTTTTATCATAAGTACATGGCAATTTTGCAAGGATTAGAATTACTAGTACTTACTATCATTCTATTATCTAGTCTAACAAAATTATCGTAAAGATGATTAATTAAATGAAAAAATAAAATGATAAATTAAAAAAAGCAATTTAATTGACTAACTAGAATAATGGTTAAGCTCATAAACAATCGAGGAAAATAGTGGTACTTAGATATTGAGTCCCCTAAGGAATTCTCTTTCAATCATAATTTCACTTCTTAATTTAATCGATAGTTTATTAGACTATAGAAATTCCTCAGTTGTGCCAATATCTTCCTTAAGATTATTAACTACTAACCTTCTATTAATTATCTAAAATCTCTTTGTAGTTAAACACCTAAGATTTTATTAATTGATTATTAAATTTCACCATTAGGTTTGAAACCTAATCCATATGATTTATGTTGACCTATCTCTAGTTTTGTATGTAATTTCTTTTCAATTATAGTAGATTTATTCATATAAAATATTTCTCAATCACATATGAAATCATGAAATAATACAATAGTAATGTTAATTCAAAAATAATTAAGAACACATAATTGAATCTCAATGAAATTAAAGAATGAGTTAAGTTAAAATAAAATCACTATAAGGTCTATCCTAAGGTTCATATAGTCTAAGTACCAAAAAAAAGTTCATTTCATAATCATAACATTAATATTAAAAGAAAAAATAATGCTAAAAGAAACATGATGAAACCCTTTTAATCATTATGAATTCTACTTCACATTGATGAAAATACACCCCAAATATGTTTCATTGCTTATTCTTTGTTCTCTCTATCATCCTAGTACATCATTATGTGCTTTCTTGAGCCTAAACTGAGCCTCTTATGAACCTTCTACCAACTCCCCTATTTGTTCTCTTCATAATTGCCTTCTATAGTTTCAAATTAAGGTTTCTAGAGTGCACACGGCTAGTGATATGATCGTGTGCATGACCATATCCCTTAATCTTACTTTATTCTTAAAAAATCATAAAGAAAAATGGTCCTAAAGAGCTACACAATTACCTATATGGTCATGTAAACTTACACAACTACGTCTTTCATTATTAATGGCCCTTACAAAATCATCGATTTTCCCCTAATTCTTCTCCTTTTAATCCATGAGGGTAGATAAGGCCTAAAAACACAATAGAAATAAGATAAGCACTTAGAATAATAAGAATGGATACAATCTTCTCATGGTAAAACTTCCCAACTATTAAATAAACAAGTGAAATGCATTAAATATGGGATTAGAGATACAGTTCGTTTAGCATTTATCAACTTTCAACTTATTGATATTAATAACTTTTAAATCTAATTTCAAAAAAGGTTTACTTTTATGAAAATGATTTTCCTTATTCTTAGTTGTAATCTATTAATATTAGTCGCTGTATTACGCTTTTAACCGCCCTCCTAAATATAGATTTTAATCTCTTATCATAGCTTATATCACCAGTATGTACTAAAACTAACTCATCTATACCAACATCTTTATCTTCTATGAATTCTACTTTTTCGAAAATAAATTTCCTATTATAAGAAGGTTTTGTAGAAATGGTGGTCACTACACCAACCTACCAAATTCCAATACCTCATTACAAACCTTAGCTTCTTTTTGTATCTTATACCAACCTCATACTTAAGCACAGGACATTTTACACTTATATTGATGTAATTTTAGAGCCAAAAATTTTATTGAAAGCTATCAAACACCAATGATGGTGTGATGTAATTGATGAAGAGTTACAAGCATTAAAGGCCAACAATAAATGAGATCTTGTTGATTTTTTTTTTGGGAAAAGAACTATGATGAGATCCTTCTTAATCTTCATGTAATCTACTTTAACTTTATGAAAATAAACCCCAAATTTGTTTCCTTGTTTATTCTTTCTTCTCTCCATCATCCTAGGGCATCAACATGAGTTTTCTTAAGCTTAACTTGAGCCTCTTATGAACCTTCTACCAACTTCCTTCTTTTTCTCTTAATAATTGCCTTTTGTATTGCCAAAAGGGTTTCTAGAGTGCACAGTTAGTCACACGACCATATGCATAACCGTATCCCTCAATCTTACTTTACTCTTAAAAATCTTGAAGAAAAATGGTCCCAAAGAGCTACATAACTATCCACGTGGCCATGTAAACTTATACGACTGTGCCCTTCATCAGTAAAGGTCCTTTTAAAATAGCTCCAATTATTCTATTTTCTATCATGATTTCTGCCTAATTCTTTTCCTTTTAATTCATGAAGGCAAATAAGATCTAAAAAGGTAGAAATAATTTAAGTACAAAAAACAGTAAGAAACTCTCAAATAAACAAGTAAAATGCATTAAATATGGGATTAGAAATATATTCTATTTGCAATTTATAAGTTTTCAACTTTATGATATTAATAATTTTTATAAAATTCCTAGTTTCAAGAAATGTTTACTTTTATGAAAATGATTTTCCTTATTCTTATTTGTCACTCGATTATGCTTCTAGCCGCCCTCCCAGATATAGATTTTAATCTCTTATCGTAGCCTACATCACAAGTAAGTACTAAAGCTAACTCATCTTTAAAAACATTTTTATCTTCTCCAAATTCTATTTTTTAGAAAATGAATTTCCTATTATAAGAAGGTGTAGTAGAACTTGTGACCCTCCATTTCAATAAAAATTTTATTACACCAACCTACCAAATTCTAATACCTCATCACAAACCTTAGCTTCTTTCATATCTTATACAAACCTCACATATAAGTAAAAGACACTTTATACTTCTATTGATGTAATTTTGGAACCAAAATTTTTCTTGAAGGCTATCAAACACCAATGTTGTTGTGATGTAATGGATGTAAAGTTATAAACATTAAAGGCCAAAAATAAATAAGATCTTGTTGATTTTTTTGGGGATAAGATCCATGACGAGATCCTTTTTAATCTTCATGAAATCTACTTTAAATTGATGAAAATACACCCCAAATATGTTTTCTTGTTTATTCTTTATTCTCTTTATCATTCTAGACCATCAATATGTGTTTTCTTGAGCCTAACTTAAGCCTCTTATGAACCTTCTACTAACTCCCTTCTTTTTCTCTTCATAATTGCCTTTTATAATGCCCAATTAGGATTTTTAGAGTGCACAAAGTTAGTCACACGACCGTGTGCATGATCATATCCCTCAATTTTACTTTACTCTTAGAAAATCATGAAGAAAAATGGTCCCATTGAGCTATATAACTACCCAAACAGTCATGTAGACTTACATGACCATGTCTTTCATCAATAAAGCTTCTTTCAAAATGGCTCCAATTATTATACTTTCCATCTTGATTTTTCCCTAATTCTTCTTCTTTTAATCCATAAAGGTAAACAAGACCTAAAAACACTATGTAAATAAAGTTAAGTACCAAAAATAATAATAAACTCTTAAATAAGCGAGTAAAATGCATTAAATACGGGATTAGAAATATAGTCTATTTAGCATCTATCAGTTTTTGACCTTATGATATTAATAATTTTTAATATCTAGTTTCGAGAAATGTTTACTTTTATGAAAATTATTTTCCTTATTCTTAGTTGTCATCAATTAATTTTAGTCACTCTATTATGCTTCCAACCACCCTCTCAGATATAGATTTTAGTCTTTTATTATAACCTATATCTCTAGTAAGCACTAAACCTAACTCATCGATACCAACATCTTTATCTTCTCATAATTAAAAAAAATGATTTTCATATTAGAAGAAGGTTTATGATTGGTTGTTTCTATACTAATATTTGAATCAACCCTAAGTGAATGTCATAGTTGTTGGTAGTACATGTAAGTGTAGGTCAATCCTACAAAGAGAGTGATTACTAATAATTACCTTTCTTTTATTATCTAGCTTAAGAATTGGATGTTGATTTTAATAAAGAAAGTAAAACTTAAAAAATTACGATAAAATAGGAATCGATAGTGAACACAAAAACAAAGGAAATTGCTTAGAAAACTTAATATTAAAGATTAGTGTCTAAGTGATGAATCCCCTAAAAATCATTAAATATTTATCCTTTTATCATATATATTTTAGTGACTATTGGACTATGGAAATTCCTGTCTTATATTAATAACTGTTTAGAGACTACTAAAAACTAATATATATGGTGATTAACTAAAATCTTTCTAGTTAAAGTTCCTAGGACTGTATTATCGATTTCTGAATTTCATTATTAGGTTTGACCCTAATCTTCAGGATTTATACCAACTTATCTCTTGGTTTGCAATCAACTCCTTTCAATTATGGTAGATTTTTTCATGTATATGATTTCCCAATCTCCACAATATGAAATCAGATTATATACTAATATTATGGATTTATTAGAACATGCATAAAACATATAATTGAATCACAATATATCATTCAAAACAATTGCATTCAATAAAAGAATAAAAACATATTGTTATCTAAATTAGGGTTCATCACATCTTGTAGTAAAAAATTTTATTTACATATAATAGAAAAAGAAATGAAAAATAAATAGAAAACAAAGGAATCATAGTTATAAATTTGCCTTTCTCTTTTATTAAATGCTCATGCAAGTTTGAGGTTTGATGTTGTAATTTATTATTTTTTTATGATTTCTTATGCATGTCTCTGAATCAATATTATCCCTCTTATAAGCTTTTTATTTTTGGAATCTACTTCAAAATTTTTCTTTCCTTATTTGCCTCTGCTCGTGTCCTTTTATAGTGAAATTTAAGGTTTTTGGGACATATGTAGTCTGATATATGTATATGTATCAAACTATATAACTCTAAACACACTTAAAATAATGACTTTACACCTTTTAAGATACTTACACAGCCAAATACAGGTCCGTGTATCTCCTAATTACTTCAAATCTTTATTTTATGCCATAATTTCACTTGAATTCCTCTTCTTCTAGCCCATGAAGGCAACTATAATCTATAAATATGCTTGTATATATATATATATATAGCCAAATACGCATTTTTCAAACATCCCAAAACTCAAGGTTTTACTTATCCTTAAA
The DNA here is from genome assembly GCA_027563595.1 of Erythroxylum suave. Classification (NCBI taxonomy): domain Eukaryota; kingdom Viridiplantae; phylum Streptophyta; class Magnoliopsida; order Malpighiales; family Erythroxylaceae; genus Erythroxylum; species Erythroxylum suave. Next base: position 50,668 of record JAOSBN010055553.1, on the reverse strand, counting down.
CAAATCATAATTTAAATTATAAATCTTACAACATCTATCTTTCATCAATCTCAACCAGTCTATTTGTACTCTAAATCATAGTATTCTATTAATCAAATTGAAAAACATATGGAATCAAGTTATCTTAAAACAAACTTCATATGTCATTATTAATAATAATCACTTAAGTAATTGAAATCAAAAGAATAAACCTTTACACCTTCACCAAGATTTCATTGAATACACTCAAGTGCTTAGGGCGAAAAGTGTCAAACTCTCAAGTCAAAGCATAAAGGAACTCTTATCATGGACTTGTAATTTTATCACATCTCCACCACTTATGTATAATCTATAAGAAAAAATCAAAAAGTTTTTATAGTAATAGGGCTTAGGTAAGGTATGATTAGGATATAAAAGTGATGAGTTAAAGGAAAATTACTAAAGATGCATTGTATGAAACTTATTCACTATACACATAGGTCTTTTCATTATAAAACTAATGGTATTATACATTATTCTTTTTTCTTCTTCTTTTTTATGCTCACTTTTTAAAAATAATTTTGAACATTCATCTTGTCCCGAAATTAAAAAAATATTGGACTTTTCAAAAGTTCAAGTTTCAAACAAGAAAATAATGTAAATAACCTTCGGGGTTTTAAACAATAAAAAGGCTTGAAAGAAAAAGGTAGAACAACAAATAATTGGGTATAATGATTGAAAAAGGCTATGGCTCAACTTGATTATAAAGATAAATTAAGAGTAAAGTAATTATTAAAGAAGTAGGTTTAAACAAATGATAAATTTAAGCGCATTCATCATATCAATGCTTCTAATTTAACAACTGTGATTTTGACATGTATAATAAAAGCAAGTTCTAGAAATATTCAACTATGCATGATAACACACGTGATATAATAACAGAGCTTAACATTTTTTGAAAAAATTGCTCTTAGGCTCAAAAGCTCACAAAAAAAGAATGGTTATTTGTGAATAAATAGAATGCAATTTCATTCAATTTGACTATCTCAATAACTATTAAATTATGACTTATAAAAGCAAATTTTGTTTTAATTATCATCCTTTTGCATAATAATTGAAATCAATATTTGCTAATGATTTAAAATATTTATAGAGAAATTTTAGTTAATTAAATATTTCAATTCATAATTTTAATAAAAATGATTATAATATGCTAAAGACAATCATTAAAATCATTAATCCCTTCCCCACACTTAAAAGTATACATTATCCTTAATATACACAATATAAACATATATTATGAGTGAGAAGGACAAGTTGGTACTTTCTTGAGTAATAAGAAAGTCAGATTCTGATTTCGCTAAGCAATCCAACAGATACTAAGTATATCCTTCCTTACAAAAATATAATTGAAAAGGGGATAAAATAACAAAAAATAACAAGAATAACCAAAACACGTGAAATAAAATAACATAAAATAAAATATATCCTAATTCTTAGGTTTTATCTTAAGCAGCGCTTGTTTAACATTGTTAGCTTGACGTACCATGCTTGTTTACCATCATCTTGGGTTTATAATCACTGGGTTGCTTATACCCATTTCTCCATAAGGAAATTTAGTAGCTTGTAGGTAAGCCACTTGTTGTAAGAAAATCATAAGGACATAATCTATTAAGTTAGCAAAACCAATTAATTGTAGTAATGCCCTTTTTAAAGAAAAACTATTAACAAAATTAGGGAAAACAAAAATCCAAGAATTGTCCATTGGCTCAATTATTTTGTCTTAGAGAAAGTGGAAACCCTTCATACTTAATGTGACTATCAATGGCTCAAGAATAGTTTCCTTATTTGATTCTTCAACCACTTTTGTCTGTTCTTTTTTTTCTCCTTTTTGGACAAAGTTTCTGGCTCAACTTCTTCAATTACCTCTCATTATTTCTCTACTTCCTCTTCTTCTTCTTCTTCTTCTTCTTCTTCTTCTTCTTCTTCTTCTTCTTCTTCTTCTCTTCTTCACCTTCTTCTCCAAGCTCATTTCAACTGCTAAGGGTGATTGCCATTCCATATTCTTTATGATTTGTTTCAGTATGATTAGGGAAACTCCCTTACCTCTTTTCAGATAATATTTTTGCTAGCTGGTTGATCTAATTCACCATATTTTATGTACGAGCCTCTATTTCATAATGCCTCATGCATGATTCTTGAATAAAATTTCCATTATATCTTTCAAAGTAGCAGTTACCTCCCCATCTTTTTGAAATGTATCCCTATTCATGAAATCAACCATCATCTCTTCTTCACTTTAAGATGTTAGGGAGCTTACATAGTATAAGGTATTATGCTTATCATATCTAAGTAAAGAAATTCACTGCTTTAATTCACATCGAATCACTACACCTTGGCAAAGGATTCTATTAGTTTATTTATAATACCATTGTATTGCTGCTCTTGTTATACATATTTAGTTAGAGTATGAACATTCCATCCCTATATAAGGTTTGCTCTATTATGAATTATACATATTGTCGTGTGATACATCTTAAGGGTGGTTGTACATGTTTGGTTGGTACCACATATATCTTGGTGTTTGGCATTCATCATTGCAATTATTACTCCCATAAATGTCACAACATAATATGGACATCAGTTAAGCTTTCAAAAACTTGTTAGGAAACTACTCTTTCTAAAATGGTGATGTTACATATTGTGAAGACACTTCATAGCTCCTATGAGAGTGCTTTCTACTCCATCCTTCCATTATGAGTTGTAACGATGACGTTAAACCTTAATCCCTAAAATAGACCATAAGCACAATAATAATGTAAAAAGGTTCAAAAGATATTTAAATAAATAAGCCAAGAATAAAATAAGATAAAATAAAATAATTAATGGAGTAATAGCATCCAAGTGTTCCCAATATTACTATCCCTGATAAAGACCCAAAAAATTGATTGGTCATTTGTAGACCATTATCTAAATTAACTACAAGTGCATAGTATAGTTGTAGCTAGTATAGGCAAGTTTGGATCTATCTTACATAGATAGTGATTACTAGTAATTACCTTTCTTCTATTATCTAGCTTATGAATTAGATGTTGGTTTTTAATAAAGAAAATAAAAATTAAACAACTGCATAAAATAAGAAACAATAATAAACACAAAAAAGAAGTAAATTATTTAGAAAACTTAATATCAAAGATTAGTGTGTAGGTGATGAATCCCCCTAAAAATCATTAAATAGTTTCTTTTATCATGGAATAATTTTATTGATCATTGGATCGTAAAAATTCCTATCTTACGTTAATAACACTCTAATTCATTAGGTGATTAACTAAAATTTTTCTAATTAAAGTTCTTAGGATTGCATTATTGATTTATGAAGTCTTCTATTAGATTTGACCTTAATCTAGAGTATTTACATCAACCTATTAAGTTGATTATATTTGAATTATGGTAAATTTATTCACATATAGGATTTCTCAATCTCCATGATATGAAATCAGATTATGTACTAATATTCTGGATCTATTAGAACGTGCATAAAACACATAATTGAATCATAATAGAATAATCAAAATGATTTCTTTAAATAAAATAATCGAAACATATTTTTATCCCAACAAGGGTTAATCACACTTATACACCAAAAAAATTTAGTTACTTATAATAGAAAACAAAGTCAAAGATGAAAAGGAAGATAAATGAATACAAAACAAAGGAAACATAATTCTAATCTCCCTTTCTCTTCTATTGAATGTTCTTGCAAATTTGGGGATTGATGTTGCAATCTATTAGATCTTTTGATGATTTTTTCATATTCTCCACGTCTTTAGATCAATGTCATTCTGTAAGCTTTCTAACTCTTAAATTTGCTCTAAACTCCACTTTCTCTATTTGCCTCTGCTTATGTCCTTTTATAGAAAATTTAGGGTTTTAGGGACATACACTGTCTGATACACGTCCATATATCAACTTGTGTAGGTAAAAAAATACTTAAAATGATGACTTTACACATTTGAGAGACTGACATGACCATATGCACAATCGTGTATCACTTAATTTCTTCAAATCTACATTTTATGCCACGATTTCACCCAAATTTTTCTCTTTTTGGTCCATGAAGGCAATTATAACCTATAAATGTACTTATAGTTAACTAAATACCAAATTCTACTACCTCATCACAAACCCTAGCTTCTATCATATCTTATACCATCCTCACATATAAGCACAAGACATTTAATACTTCTATTGAAGTAATTTTATAACGTAAAACTTTCTTAACAGCTATCAAACATCAATGTTGATGTGATGTAATTGATGTAGAGTTACAAGCATTGAAGGCTAACAAAAAATCAGATCTAGTTGATTTTTGTTATAAAAGAACCATTATGAGATCCTTTTTAATCTTCATGAAATCTACTTTAGATTGATGACAATACACCCCAAATATGTTTCCTTACTTATTCTTTGTTCTCTATATCATTTTACGCTATCAATATGTGTTTTCTTAAGCCTAACTTGAGCTTTTTCTAAACCTTTTACCAACTCCCCTTTTTTTCTCTTCATAATTGCCTTTTATAGTGCCAAATTAGGGTTTCTAGAGTGCACACCATTAGTCACACAATTGTGTGCATAACCATATCCCTCAATCTTACTTTATTCTTAAAATATCATGAAGAAACATGGTCCTAAAAAACTACACAACTATCCACATGTTATTGTAGACTTACAAGACCATACCCTTCATTCGTAATGGTCCTTTCAAAATAGCTCCAACTATTATATTTTTTGTCTTGATTTTCCCTTAATTCTTCTTCGTTTTATCCATGAAGGAAAATAAGAAGTATAAGCACAATATACACCAATTAAATACTAAAAAGAGAATCTCAAATAAACAAGTAAAATGCTTCAAATATGGTATTGGAAATATAATATGTTTAGCATTTATCAGTTTTCAAATTTATGATATTAATAATTTTTAAATTCTAGCTTCTAGAAATGTTTACTTATATGAAAATGATTTTCCTTATTCTTAGTTATAATTCATTAATATTAGTAACTCTATTTGCTTCTAACTACCCTTCCAAATATAGATTTTAATTTATTAACATAGCCTATATCACTACTAAGTGCAGAACCTAACTCATCTTTACCAACATCTTTATCTTCTTCTAATTCTATTTCTTTAGAAAATGAATTTCCTATTATAAGAACGTTTATGATTGGTCATTTTTATACCAATATTTGAATTAACCTTAAGTGCATAGTGTAACTATAGCTAGCATAGGCAATTATGGGTCGATCCCACAAAGACAATGATTGCTAGTAATTTACTAGTAATTATCTTTCTTCTATTATCTAGTTATATAAATTGAATGTTGGTTTTTAATAAAGAAAATAAAACTTAAGCAATTAAAATAAAATGGAACCAAAAATGACCAAAAACAAAAGAAATTGCTAGAAAACTCAATATCAAAGATTAGTGTCTAGGTGATGAATTACTCTAAAAGTCATTAAATAGTTAACCTTTTATCAAGCAATTATTTTATTGATTATTAAATTGTGAAAATTCATCACTGTAAGAAAATCATGAATTAGCATGGAAAATTTGCCAACAGACTAAAAACCATAGCTATTTGCCAACGGATTACAAGCTACCGTATACATTGTAAATGTTTATATATAGCAACAAAAACATATGTCATTAGTAAAACTGGAGGGATTGAATTTTGCGCAAAATATCTGACGATATATAGCAACGACGTAACTATTACCATAGGAAAAAAATTGCGGGAATGCTTCTTACAATTATATAGCTTCGGACATTTACCGATGACAGATGTTTCATCAGTAAGTTTGGATCAGTGTTTACTATTCACCGACGGAATGTGGTCCGTCAATAAACTTGATATTAAGTTTACCGATGACGTTACCATGATCGTCAGAAATAATTGCGGGAACAGACATTTACCAACAGAAGCCTTTCAGTCGGTAAGTTTGGATCAGCGTCTGTCATTTACTGATGAAATATTGTTCATCGGCACACTTGATGTTATCTATACTGACCAAAAATAGGTTCTATCGCAAAATGAAGCGACAACACCTCCTGATTAAATAATTGAGGAATTTAAATTCTATCGGTAAATGTCATCTGGTTAATAAATAAAACGACGTCATTTGGTTTAAAACCAAACGACGTCGTTTTGATCATCGTATTTAAGACGACTAAACCCCCCCTTGTGCCACCATTTTCTTCTTCTTCTTTCCACGTCATTTCGATCATCGTCTTTAAGACGATTAAACCCCCTCCCCCAAAAATTTTTTTTCTTCTTCTCTCCTCCTGTCGCATCCTCTGGTTTCCAACGATATACCTTGCTTTCACCATTGTTTTTTGACCTTTTTTGGCCCATTGTGCGTTGTTTTTCGGTAAGCTCTCTATTGGGTGTATTGTCTCTCCAAAAAATTCAAGTTTTATATGTTAATCGTGCGTGTTTGGGAGATGGAATTTTGTATGATTGGTGTAGTTGTATGCCATTTTATTATGTCATTGTTGGTTGATTTGTTATTTATATATGTTATTGTTAGTAAATAATCGAAAAATGCATTTGATTTATGATTAATTAGAGATTATACATATTGCTTATGAGGTGTTCGATAAAATGCCCTTTATGATTGTTGGAATGAATATAACTTCTAAATCACTTTGTATTTCTATTGAATTTTACGTGTGAATTTTGGAATGAATATATATGTTTCTTGCTGAGAGTGATAATGTTATACTGATGCCATATATGACTGTGATTTTAGTTTTGTTCTTTATTCAACAAGAGGTTGATTTCATAAAAATAGGGGAAACTTTGCCGAACTTTTTATAAAATCTATTTCACTTATAATTAACATTTTATTATTATGCAGGAAAAGTCTATAGGCATAAGACCTACAACTTGTTAGCTATTTCTGCACACTCACACTAAGAAGGATAACGGGGTGACATTCGTCAACAATCGTTACAGAGAACTCAATGTATGTGAAATTTATAATTTAATATTAATAATGCTTAATAATTATCACTTACTAATATAAATATTGCTTGCTGATAGTACCAAATACAACAAACCATTGAAGTGGTCTCAGCAATCTGAAAATGTTGATGACACTGACACTTATCTTGAAGCAGTAGGTGGTAGGGATCGTCGTGGGAGGATATTCGGCTTAGGTTCATTTGTGAATACTTGTTATTCACAATCCTCCACGTCTAGCACAACAGCATTTGCTAGGCGGTCCACCAATAATAAAGTGGAAGCGCTTGAGAGCACAGTGCAAACATTGTCGTCTCAGTTGCAACAGACATTAGAACAGTTGCAATAGTCGATGGCAGCACAACAACAGTCAATGATGCTGCACGCTCAGCTCCGTCTGGAGATGGATGAATTGAAGAGTAAGGGCAGCACGTCATCGCAATGATCAGACCATCGGCCATCTCCGCCATCTCTGCCATCTCCAGATTAGTAGTGCACTTTTGGTCATTTAGTTTGTATTACAAATAGTTATTATTTACAATGTAACGTTTTTATTATCAATTAAGATATTTTAATTTTTAATCACTAATTAAAATATCTATTTAACCAAATGAAATGTATATTATAAATATATAATTATTAAAATTGCGCATCAACTACAATTTAAATATAATGACAATATATTATTTTAAAAAATTCAGTAATAAATTTACCAACGGAAATAAATGTCCGTTGGTAACAAAATAAATAAATTACCGACAGTCAAGGTGTTTTTCCATCGGTAATGGAAGCATTAAATACTGACAAAATAGATATTCCGTCGGTAACTTCTCAGTAAATTTAGGGACAGAACATATGTTACCATCGGTAAATTTACCGACTGATAGTAGATTTTCGTCGCTAACTTTTCGGTATATTTACTGACAGTTTAACATTGTCTGACGCTAAATTTACCAATTGTAAGTTATTTAACTGTCGATAATTTTAGCTATGGCTGGTTCTACGACGCTATGGTCTGTCAGTAAATTCTATCGGTAATATATTCTACCGACAGAATATTTGTGTTTGCTGTCAGTAATTTTCGTCGCAAAATGAAATTTTCCTTGTAGTGCATATCTTATGTTAATAATTCTTTAGAGACTACTAGCGACTAATCTATATAGTGATTAACTAAAATCTTTCTAGCTAAAGTTCCTGGTATTGTATTATTGATTTATTAATTCCGCTATTAGGTTTGACCCTAATCTAGATCATTTATGTTAACCTATCTCTAGGTTTGCAATCAATTCTTGTCAATTATGGTAGACTTATTTACATACAAGATTTTTCAATCTCCATGACGTGAAATTAGATTATGTACTAATATTATGGACTATTAAAACATGTATAAAACACATAATTGAATAATATTAGACTAATCTAAATAATTACATTAAATTAAAAAAATCAAAACCTATTGTTATCCAAACTAAGGTTCATCACACCTAGACACTAAAATTGTTTAGTTACACGTAATAGAAAACAAAATTAAAGATAAACAGGAAGAAAAAAATAGAAACTAAAGAACTCATAATTATAAATCTCCCTTTCTCTTCTATTGAATGTTCTTGCAAATTTAAGGTTTAATGTTATAATCTGTTGGATCTTTTGATGATTTCTTCGCATTCTTCATATCTCTGAATCAATATAATCCATTCTGTAAGGTTTCTATATTTGGAATCTACTACAAAACTCAACTTTCCCTATTTTCCACCACTCATGTCCCTTTATAGCAAACTTTAAGGTTTCTGGCACATACCCGATTTGATACACATTCATGTATCATACTGTGCAACTCTAAAAGTACTTAAAATTGTGACTTTACACATTTTAAGAGATTTTCATTGTCATATACATAGTCTTGCATTTTTTAATTTCTTCAAGTCTCCATTTTTTGCCACAATTTCACCCAAATTCCTCTTATTTTTGTCTATGAAGGCAATTATAACCTATAAATGCACTAGGAGTTAATCAAGTGTCAAATATATAACAAAGTTAAAAAATATCAAGCAAAGTACGTCAAATATACATGTATAAATATAGTCAAATATGCTTATATTAATCTAGTAGAGCTTGCGATCCACCATTGAAGTAAAAACTCATTACAACAATCTACCAAATTCTGCTACCTTATTACAGACCTTAGCTTCTTTCATATTTTATTTAAACCTCACACATAAGCATATGACCTTATATACTTATATTAATGTAATTTTGGAACCAAAAATTTTCTTAAAGGTTATCAAACATTAATGTTGGTGTGATGTAATGGATGTAGAGTTAAAAGCATTGAAGGTCAACAATAAATCTAATTGATATGTTTTTGGGAAAATGAATAAACATTTCATTAACCATAATAAAGCTAATTAAATGTTACAATGATTACATAAGGTTCTTGATTCTTTTAACTAATCAAACAAGAAGAAAAAACATTCTAAATATTTACAAATTCCATTTGATTTTCATTCCAGGACATAGATTGTTTTGAATATTTTTAGGTATGATTGAGGCTCTGATCTAGTTTATTACATCCTTAGCTAATTGGTGCTTACTTGTTTCTTCTCATTTATATATTTTTTCGTTTCTTTCTTTCTATAAGGAATAGATTGTTGTTTTGAAATATTTCTTAAAAAGTACCTCATTATTTTTTTGGTGATTTGTTAGTTTGATAACCTAGTGAAGAGTTCCATTCTAATAAGAAGATTGATAAAATTATGCCAACTTATGTAAGATTCTACTTCACATTGATTTAGAGTACCATCACTAGAAAAATAAGTGATTTCTATCTTCTTTTACCTCTTTACATAGGGCACAAATGGGATCATATGAGCCAAACTATATATTTTTGGTTCTGATTCTACTTTTAATAACAAGCCAAGTGAATAAGGAGCATTTGGGATTTAAGGAATTCTTCTATAATAAATTGGACCATAGAACATTCTCACTACTAGTTTGAAGGATCTTATATCATGATTTATTAGTAAAGACTTTAGAATCTGGAATTTAGGTGATGTTATCTTTATTATGCCAATGAGTGATTTAAGGTAGATAATCAGATAAGGAGAAGAACACTTTGAAGTTGTCTAACCGCATTCCATTCTAAATAAGATATCTTGTTCATTTTCCACCTAATAAATAGCCCGTTAGGTGCAAATGGATCTTCAAAATTAAACATAAGATAGATGGTAGCATTTAGAGATATGAGGCCATGTTAGTAGCTAAATGCTTTGCTCAATAATATGGTCGTGACTTGGAGACTTTCTCTCCAATTGTGATGATGACAACAATTACCAATATAGGAGCACTTGCTTCTATTCATCTGGACCTTCTATTTCTAAACTTTAGAAGGTTTCTAAATTGTTGAAGTATCTTAATGGCTTTAAACAAGCTAGTAGATAGTGGAACTCACATCTTATTTTAGCATTACTTTACATAAGCTCTATAAGATCCTTCTTTTTGGTAAAAGTTGTCTTTTAAAGATACTCATTTATATAGATGATATATTTTAGTTAGCAACTTAATGGCTAAAATAATTTTGTAAAGTAGTTTCTTTATTTAGCTTTAACAACCAAGGATCTAGGGCCCTTAAAATATTTATTGGTATTGAAGTAGCTCATTCCGAAAGTGACATTAACATTTAACAACATAATTACACATAATTATGTTTTTGAACTTTTCCCTTTATGTTGGCCTGATTTTTCTTCTTTCCTTTAATAACCAAATGTGCACTCTACAAACTCTCTCCCTGTTCCATCGACAATCTCCATTCCTCTTGAACACACATGGTTATTGATTCATTTATTGACAACTTATCCTTATATGTATTATAAGAGATTTTAAAGAGTTCGTATGGTGATGGAAGGGTGTTCAAAATGTAATTCACAAGGAAATAAAAAGAAATCTCAACCTCGAGTTTCTTTAACTAAGATGTAATGTCCCTCATCTTCATGATGTGCTCACGAGCACCTCAGACACGGTGAACCTTATAGATGAAAACTTCATAATAAGGGTTCTTGCAAATGCTTTGTCTGAAGAATTGCTAATCAACCTTTAGTAGAGCACGGACATTATCATATTGTTCTATAGAACTATGAATGCTAGCAAAAATTTTGCTTTTTATGAACATCACATTTAAGCGATTAGATCGCTCTTAACATTCATAAAGAGTAATTTTGACTATATTGCTGGCCACAGTTACCTTAGGTGGTTCATTCTTCTAAATAGCATAGTCAATGTCCATCCACCCAAATGAAGAAGATTTCTCTCCTTCAAAATCTTATAGTTTTCATCCGTCAATTTGGGAATTTCACAACCTGTATTAGAAAAACCAACATTTTGAATAACAACATAATTTAAACATACGTGCTACTTATCAATAAATTGACAAACTATATGTATGTGTTACCAATGCAAAACATATCTTAAAAGACATAAATCAAATGATGTAAAATTTATTTGTGAGCCAAATTTTTAATTCAAACAGATTTATACTAAATTTTATGATAAAACTATCAAGTTATATATTAATTTCTAATAACTGTGGGAAAATTAGAAAAATAATTTGATATTTCATCCTAATTAATTTTTCAAATACAACAAAAATTCCTATTAGATAAGATTTATTATACTAAAATAATTAACTATAATTAAATGGGTCAAAACTTTATGTGATTAATTAAATAAATATATATTTTTATACAAATAGGGTTATTGTGGCTAAACCCTAATAATTAACCACTAAAACATTTTATCTAAAATTCTATCCATAATGCTAAATATAGACATAATAGTTTAGTTATAATTTGCTTCATGTCAAATTTTTATACATATATAATGTCACATATAATATACATAAAGATAATGTTTAGTCTTGTTGGCAAAGGCTCATTATGCACCCATAAGAGCACGAGTTCAAGCCTTAGCCATAACATTTAATTTTATCATTAAAACTACACACAAAACGACACCATTTATATCAAATAAGTCTTCTTCAACCTCCAACTAGGTCATAATGACCCAGTTCATAACCTGTCAGATGCTAAATAGAACTAAATTATAAAAACACCTTGAAAACTTAAAATTGAATTTAGAAACAATTTCAAAACACTTAATATAAGATTTCTACCTTAAATAAAAAAAGTCCAAAAACTGCTTTAAAAATAATATTTTGATATCTGAACTTTTTTTTCAAAATAAAAAATTCTCCCAAAACTCCAACAACATAGAGGTTAACAACTCTAATAAAAAATGTAAGCTAATTCTAACATGTATATTAAACAGTAATATATGTTAAAATAACATATAAACTAAAAGTAGAAAAAAACTAATACCTCTTACTATTGTTGTCTTTGCTTGAAGATTTTACGTTCTGCTATTCTTCTAAGCTCTCAATTTATAATTTGATGGTGTAATTTTTCAAAAGAGAAAAGAAGCTTAAGGACCTCACAAATCTTATGAAACATATAAAAATGTGCTTCCATCAATCATACTTTTAGTTACCATAAAATCAAGATCTTTATACATGTTAACGATATAATGTTGGACCATCATTTATAGGTATTAGACTGGAATATGTAACTTTCTCACATAACATTGATGTTTGACATCAAAAGTTTGACATGCCTATGGACAAAATACAACATATCAATTGTAATCTTCTTTTAAAACTCCAACAATATAGAGGTTAACATCTCTAATAACAAATGTAAGCCAATGCTAACATATATATTTAGCAGTAATATACGTTAAAATAACATATAAACTACATGTACAAGAAAACGAAATACCTCTAACTATTGTTATCTTTGCTTAAAGATTCTATGTCTTACAATTCTTTTAAGCTCTCAATTTCCAATTTGATGGTGTATTTTTCAGAAGAGAAAAGAAGCTTAAGGACCTAAAAAATATGATGAAACATGTAAAAATGTGTTTCCATCAATCACACTTTCAGTTACCATAAAATTAAGATCTTTATACCTATTAACGACATAACTTTGGACCATCATTTATGGGTATTAAACTAAAATATGAAACTTTCTCACATAACATTGATGTTTGACATCAAAAGTTTAACATGCCCATGGACAAAATACAACAACTCAGTCATCCCTTTTCAAAAGAACCAAAATACATTTTCTTAACCTTGACTCCACACACCAACCATATTACAACAAACACATTTATATAATAATTTACCTGTGTCACTATAGATAAGGCAAATGTCATAAGATTCCATATTATGAATTATGTATTGTAGAAGTGGAATTTTTGACAGTGATTCAAAGATTGTATAAAAGCTCACATGATTCTTTTAATGTTTAGACAACTAGAAATCTTAAAACTAAATAATATCTCAGGTTAGTTTAGCCAAGATTAGTTTCACTCAAGGTACCATCTAGTTGAGAGGATGAGCTCCTCTAGTTTCTTTGTTTACACCTTCCAACTTTCCAAGAAATTTATATTTTTGTTATTACTGGGAATGTAGAATTTCTCCTGCTTGAAGCTCAATTGGGTTCCTATCCTTTGGAACTTCCTTTGATTCTAGCAAAGTTCTCTTTTATTGTCCTTTTTAACCCTCTCCTTCAATACCCCTCATCCATCTTTATTTTCTATGGACCCAATGTCTTCTATGGAGTTTGTGGTTTTACAAAAATGCTACTTCTCCCTGTGGCCTTCCTCTCTTAACTAATAAGAGGACCTGAAGTCAAGTGACCAAGGATCCCTTAACTTTTGATAACATGAGATACTTACCAACATCACTAATCCTTCTTCCTCTAAGGGTCTCTATGTTGTCTCCCCTTGATTGAAGTCCTTCAATAAGAAGCAGCAAAGTAGGGAGCACTTTGGTGAGTTTTCTTGTATATAAAAGGGCAAGTTTCCATATAGTTCATCGCTAAGCCACAAACAGGAAGTCAAAATCAGGTTTGGAGAGTGTTTTTGTTACAAGAAAATGATTTATATATGTTCAAGTTTATGTATTCTAGTAGTATACAAAGGATTTTAAAATTAGGGCCTTAGTATATCCAAGAGATCCCTATGAATCTAACGAAATAGAGATCTAAAAAAGCTTAAATATTCACCTTTCGGGATTAGATTTCATGTCTTGCCCTTTGAATATTGAAAAACTAAGGGGCTGAATCACTGGATAAAAGGAATTGGAAGACCCTCTGCTTGGACAAAATAACTGCCACCATAAAGAGAGTTTAGTATGCTAGAATTTGCATGGAAGTTAACCTAAACTCTATCTTACTAGATACTTTGCCTATCATAAGGTAAGGGGAATAAGTTCAATTGATGTAGATCCCAATGACCTAAAAGTAGGGAAAAAAAAGGTATAAAAGGAGTTAGGTTAAAGATTTTAGACATGTTTTGTATATGAATTTCTCAAGCTCCAACCTATAGTAAAACTTAGGGGAGCTTCTACAAGGAGCAAGAATGTAACCTTTAAGGAAAACATGAAAGCTTTGAAATCTTCGCAAGAAGAACTAAACATATCTTCTAATAACTAAACATATCTTCTAATATCTATAAAGAATTAGCCCTTGTAAAGGATTCAAAGGAACTTAGTCCTCCTAGTTCACCTTAAGAATATAGCTAAAATAATAACTTATTAAAAGATAATATAAAGAAGAACTCTCTTAAAATTGTCTCAGGGACATAACTGGACACAAATATGATTGCTAAAAAAATACAAGGAAAGAAATCTAAGAAGAAAGGGTTGATATCCCTTCAATCTTCCTCATGATCTTAAAATGCAATATTATATGTATAAATCACTGTAAAAAAAATACAATAATTAAAGATTATCTAGATTCAAAATGACTATCTATATCTAGAATTTTGGAGACCAAGAGTAGTAATAAAAAGCTTCATTATTGCAATTTGTCTTCGGCAAGAATTAAGAATTCGTAACTAACTATCAGTTTTATCATCTTGGTCAAATAATAATGGGATATGATCCTAAATTAGTTCAAAATCACTCAAAAATTGATGTTTCATCAATTCATTTACATGGAGGTCTACTTAGTTTGCAAAAATATGGAAATCAAGTTTGTCTATGCCTTTAACTATAAATCTCAATGAACTAATCTTTGGAATGATACGAAATCATTAGGGAAGTCTATTAACAAGTGTTCATTGGTAAATGGAGATTTTAATTGCAATCTTTTCTCTTAGGAGTCCAAAGGAGATAGATTAGGAACAAGAATGATAACTTATAGAATTATTTAAGCTGTACTTTCCTTTCAGACCTAAGCAATAATGGAACTTATTTTGCATAGAGTAATAAGTAGGAAAATAGATGGTTGAGTAGAAAGAAATTAGATCGAGCACTAGTGAATCCATTATGGCTCTTTAATTTCAAATCTAATTCAGCACTCTTTGACTAACCTCTTTGCTAAGATCACACATTAATAGAGATATACTTGAGCATTGGAGTTGTTTTTGAGAAATTTTCATTTAGGTTTAATAATTCTCTTAACCAAAGTTGAAGGCCTTAATAATGTGGTGGTAAGGGGACTAAATATCTAAGTCGAAGGCTATGATTCCTTCAAATTGGTGAAGAACCTCCAAATTCTTAAGTCAGAACTCAAAAAGTTGCATACCTCAAAGATCAAGAGCATCATTTTGGCTATATTAAATGTTAGGAATGCATGACACTCTATCTAATCACAAGTAAAGAGCCTTTAGGTTTCTTTATCTAAAATCAAGTAATTTGGAATGCTTATCTAGAATTTTATGTTGTTAATAATAAGAACCTAGTTTTTCAAGATGCCAAAATATACT
This sequence comes from Erythroxylum suave, assembly GCA_027563595.1. NCBI lineage: Eukaryota > Viridiplantae > Streptophyta > Magnoliopsida > Malpighiales > Erythroxylaceae > Erythroxylum > Erythroxylum suave. The sequence continues at coordinate 34,868 of JAOSBN010055553.1, read as the reverse complement.
TTTAATGAGTTTCTGGAAGAGATTCATTTTGACATAGAAATCATGTCAACTCACGACATTAGCAACCGGATTATTGTATTGTTTAGTAAGGAAGCCACCAGTAAGAGACCCAACTAAATTCTACTGGTTGACTAATGAAGAGGCCCATCCAAATTCTACTGGTTAACTAATGCACCTATGACATAAAAGAAAAACCTAATTTTATTTAATTATGTAACGCTAAGATACAGGAACTTCTATAGTATATCGAAAATGTTGGTTTATCTCCTTTAGCCAATCAATTGGTTGTAATTTAGTGACAAAATAATTTAAAGGCATTCTTTAGCATGTACATGTTTAGATATATATGATAAAGTCCATGAAATAATTATATATTACAAATAAAATTATAATGAGATTCATATTACATTTATGTATTATCTCTAAATTGTTTATAATCATTATTTTATTAAGACTGGACATTAATATAATGTAAAAAGACCAACACCTGTTATATTTTTCCTTACGAAGAAAGTTCATCTCATAGGCTAAAGTATGGAGATACTTAAACAAACATATTGGTGCTTGTTAGAAAACAAATTTACTGAACTGACTCAATTTGAGAAATTCATTTAGAATATTACTTATATGCCTACAAAAATGCTCAGTGTGATAATTGTATAACTTTTCCTTTGACTTGAGGTCTTTAAAGTTATTTTATATAAGGAATGCTATGTTTTGATACTATTTATGACATATTATAATCATAGATAACTCATTCAGTAGTCACTAGATGGAATATAAATTGTATAAAGGTAGTTGAGTGATCAATATATGATTTATCATCTTAAAATAATTGAGAGAATATTTTGTTGTTCTCGATTAGTATTGATCTGAGAAATCCTTGGGCAAGGTAGAGTGAGATTTTGTGAATAGTTTACAAATGTTATTAATTGAATCAATAGCTAATATCAGAAAACTAATATGATTAGACTTAAAATTGAGGAAAAATAATATGATTAGACTTAAAATAAAGTAAACATTAATTTTATGCTATATGTCTAATCAGAATAGTATATGATGAGATAATTGAATTATACAAAAAAAGGTCTACGGAAAGGTTAATCAAACCATTTATGAAATTCATAAATATTTAGATAGTCATAATATGTTATTAGACGTCAATCTTGATCTATGATTATAAATTATTTAATTGAAGAATTAAAGATAAATTAAAATCAGTTAATCTATCTAATTATAATCATGAATTATAATTATAATTTATAATTTATAATTTTTTCCAACATATTTAAGATTCTAATGAGTCTCATATAGAGAACGAGTTGAAGAGTATAAAGATATTTTAATCAAGTTGGACTTAATTGTAAAGTTTGAGAAACTTTAAAATTTAATATGAAATATTTAATAAATAAAGATCAATAGAAGATATTGAATTTTATTGGACATAATTGGTATTTAAAGTTTAATTGAAATTATAATTTAATTTTGAATTAAATTACTAAAATGTATAAATCTTAGTATAAATATGCTTAAGCTCAGAACTATTACTTCTTGCTTAACTTTTTTTATAGGAGTTATAGAATTCTCTCAACTTGTTCTATAAATATCGTTAGAAGCGATTGATGTTGAAAAAAGTTTGATGAGGAGAACAATTTCGAAAATAGTGTGATAGATATGAATTATCATTTATATCTTATTATAATAGGTTGAGTTAAAATAATCTTAATTTTAAAAAATTAAAATATGTAAAAAATTATAATTATTTGGGCCGTAACCAAATTTACTCCCGGTTTCGCCGAGAGTTTAGCCGATTTCAACATGGGTCCGTGCCAGGAAGACAAAACAAAACGACAAACGAAAGAAAAGAAAAAGAAATAATGAAACGCTTTGCTTGGAAACATCACGGCGTCAGTGTCAAAAGCCACTGCAAAACCGAAAACAGCTATAAGCCTGCATGACCCGTCATTCAAAGACAGTCGAAAGGAAAAAATTATAAATAAAAGAAATGAACTAACAGCCACTGCAATTATGTTTCCCTCTGTTTCTGTGGCTACGTGAATGTGCATCCAAACGTGTTCATCTCAGAATCGTCTACCTTCTGCACTGCCAACAATTGTTTTGAGCCTTGTGAGAATACTTGGTCTAGATTTGTCAACTATTTCACCTCAAACACTGACCTTGGGTTTTGCGTTTAGCTTGATGGGTGTGCGATTTTTGTCGTATCTTTCGTGGGTTTATGTGGTTAATTTTACGGCATAATTTGTTTGGTTGATCTCGTCACATGACTTGAGCTTGAAGTAGGCTCTTGTTTTTATGTTATTTTCTTTTTAATGATTCAGGGACGAGTAAGCTGGGTATGTGAGTCCTTACAGCAACACTTGAACCTACATTTTCTGCATTACTTCTGTTTTCTTTAGGATCGATGAAAGTATAGCTTGGAATTGCCTCGGTAGAACTGTTCAATAAATCTGTTTATAATAGAGTTAATCCCCATTACATTTAGTTGGAACTTTAATAAGAGTATTTATCGCCCATTCTTTTTTTCCAAGGCCTTTCTTTTTTTTTTTTTTTCAGTTTGAGATGTTTTAGGTTTGGGCTGTTTTTCTCGGCGTATAGCTGGAAGCTCTGGACGAGACACTGATATTGCAGGAGTCCTGGTTATTTGGTGCAAGGGAAATATCATAAGATTTGAGTTTGGAAATGGGTTCAAGAGAAAAGGACAATGAAGGATCTGATTGTGACGGTAGAATATGGGTTTTAGATCAGAAGCTAGATCAGTCTATGCATGCAGAAGCTTTGAGGATCACAAATAATGATCAGGAGAAGGTAGAATTCATCATTTTTTTCTACTCCATCTGTGAATACTAGTTCGCTGGTTCTTGATGAGCTATTTAGTAGTTCCAACGGCACATTACTGTTTGCTCAGTATACGAAGGTCCCATAAATGATTGCTTGGAATTCTAATTGCAATTTGTTGAAAACCTTAATTCTGCAAGTTTTCTAGATGGTTAATGGAAAAAGATGGTCTTCAAAGAACTTATTGACGTCATCAGCTTTAAAGTTACATTATTCTTGTTTTCCTTTTTTTGGTAAATTGACGGCCTCAAACCAAGACAATGGGGAAAGTGGCAGAGTATAATCACATTTGAAATAGACCTCGTTGGAATTATACCTTATGGTTTTATTAATTTTTCCAATTTAATTTTACTTATTTCAGAGGCACTCCAAGCTTTTGCTTGTACGGCTTGCATTCCAAAGCCTTGGAGTGGTCTTTGGCGATTTGGGCACATCCCCATTATATGTCTTCTACAATACATTCCCTGATGGAGTTGAAGATCGAGAGGATCTGATTGGAGCTCTATCCTTGATTGTTTATTCCCTTGCTCTTGTCACGCTTCTGAAGTATGTGTTTATTGTTTGTAGAGCAAATGACAATGGCCAAGGTACATCGATCTCTACCTCTAACCTTTTTCTATTGAAGTAACTTTCTTGCAAACAAAAATGTTAGATTTTAGAAGTTTGGCAATATCATTTGAACTATTCTCAGAAGTAATCTGAGCAGCACGTCTAACTTTACTCTTAAACTCACCAAATAAAAATTCAAAACTGAGTTACATTATAACTTGTATCTTTCACTTAATGATACTATGAGAGGGTGAACCTTGGAGCAACTGGTAATGTTACTCCTTTGTGGCCAAAAGATCACAAGTTTGAGTCACATAAATAGCCTTTTTTTAAAATGCGAAGAGAAGGCTGCATATAAGTGATTACCTTCCTCTTATTCTCGCAAAGCAGGGGGTTTTGTGCAGTAGGATTTTCCCTGCTTAATGATACTATGAAGCGATCAATTCATTTGGTATGAACTTTGTTTGCTGAAATAAGTCATAAACTACCCTCCCATTTTGATTATAATAGGTAGAACTTGTTGTGAATTAAATATTTGGGAATGAACATGAGACTAAGCATTTTGTTGATACTCGTAGTTTTATTTTCAGCTTTTCAGAGATGATTCTCATCCCATTTTGGCCTTATGCTGCTCTGATGATGTTTTGTATTCCTTGACAAATAGTCAACTATGTCCATTCTTTCTTATAGTATTGCAATACATTGGTTACCGATGTTTTGTGCAAGACTTTAATTTCTAATTAAAGATGAAGAAGCACCTACAGTAAATGCTTCAAACTTATCTTTTTCATAGTGCAGGTGGAACATTTGCTCTTTATTCACTGTTGTGTCGACATGCAAGTGTCAAGACTATTCCTAACCAAGATCACACAGATGAAGGTGTAACTACATACAATCGATCTACATTCAATGAGCAATCCTTTGCTGAAAGGACCAAAAGATGGTTAGAAGAAAGTGCATCCAGGAAGAATGCACTTCTTGTTCTCGTTATAATAGGCACTTCCATGGTGATTGGTGATGGGATTCTTACTCCAGCTATTTCTGGTACTATTCTGTATTCGTTCTCCTAATCTGATAAGTAGAACCAGATTAGGTGTTATCACACACGGGTGTTTGATCATATGTCATTTTTGTGCCCATTTTCTCCTTTTGTTTCCTGTGATTCCAGTTGGGATTAGCACTCACATTTAGATAAGCTTTCAGCAAGTGTACCTGCAATAGATTCTTTGTTTTCTGACGGATGCTTGTTTTTAATGGTACAGATAAACTCCTACAATCAAGGGTAAACAAAAATTGGTGAAACTGCTTTAGAAATGATGGTGTCTCCTTAGTTTTTCCAATAGTTTATTTATTGTTGATTTTTCTATCTTGATTGTAAAATCCTCTTCTAATGTTCTGATATTTGCTCCAACATGTCTAATCTATCAGTTTTTCTTCCCAATCTTTGACAGTGCTATCAGCCGTTCGTGGAATCAAAGTAGGCTACTCAAAAATGAGTACTGGTATCTATTTTGTTAATAAAAGTAAATGTTTTTTATTCAATTTAACTGAATCAGTTTATTATCTTTCTTTCTTTCTTTTTTCGTGTTGACAATTACTTTGATTTTGGACAGATGTAGAAGTTCTTGTTGCTGTCATAATATTAGTGGGATTATTTTGTATGCAACACCATGGTATTGATAGAGTCGGATGGCTCTTTGCTCCCATTGTACTCCTTTGGTTTCTGCTGATTGGAGGTATTGGCATATTTAATATTTTGAAATATGACATACACATCCTAAGTGCATTTTCGCCTCTATGTATATACCATTATTTCAAGAGAAGGGGAAGAGTAGGCTGGCTTTCCCTTGGTGGTATCATGCTTAGTATAACAGGTAATTTGTGTGTTCAAATGATTTACCTATTCAGTTTCCCGCTTCGGTGGGTTTAACAATTTAAAAAATCACAAACTACGAAGAGATCCTTCTGGCTAATTGTGATTTATGAACTACAGGGACAGAGGCTCTTTTCGCTGATTTATCCCATTATCCAGTGTTAAGCATACAGATCGCATTCACAATTGTTGTCTTCCCTTGCCTCCTCCTTGCATATTGTGGACAAGCTGCATACTTGGTGAAATTCCCAAATCATGTAACTGATGCATTCTATTCTTCCATTCCAGGTACACACTGATTTTTCACTGGCATTTTCTGTTATGTGTTGATAATAATGCCCTTCTTTCCTTGTTTACATCTTTCCTAATGCCTTTTAGCATACATTCCAGCAACTGATCATAAAAGCAAAATATAGATGTTTCTAACTTACATTGTTCAGAGTTTGATTTCTTCTTTGATTCTCAACTCTAAATGGTATTTGGTAATTCACTTTCCTTGATCAACTCATTTGTTCTCTTCCATTTCTGCATTAGCATTCATCATTAATTTGCTCAAGAACAGCAGTTGCATTTTTTTCACTAAGTTGGTGATTATCACACAGAAACTTGTCAATTCTATTCTTACAGATAGCATATACTGGCCAGTGCTAGTTATTGCAACTGCAGCTGCTGTTGTTGCAAGCCAAGCCACCATATGTGCGACCTTTGCTTTAATCAAGCAGGCCCTTGCATTAGGGTGTTTCCCAAGAGTTAGAATTATATATACATCAAAAGAATTCTCGAATCATGTATATATTCCAGACATTAATTGGATCCTTATGGTTCTTTGCATTGCAGTGACAGCTGGATTTAGAAATCAAAACCAAATCGGAAATGCTTCTGGTGAGTTACCTTGTTTGGATCTTCCCAAGTATATTTTTTATCTATCTTCTGCGGTTTCTTGAAATAAAAGTGCATGTTTTGAGTGGTAGATCATGTCATAACAGGTACTGCAGTTGTGATAGTGATGTTGGTAACCACATTCCTCATGATTCTCATCATGCTATTAGTATGGCGTTGCCACTGGATAGTGGTGCTTTTCTTCACTGTTTTGTCACTGATAGTAGAGGGCACATACTTCTCTTCTGTACTTTTCAAGGTGGTTGATGGTGGTTGGGTTCCTCATGTGATAGCAGTAATATTTTCAATTATTATGTATGCCTGGCATTATGGTACTGCAAAACGCTTTGAGTTTGAAATGCATAGCAAGGTATCATTGGCATGGATTCTCGAACTTGGGCCCAGTTTAGGACTAGTTCGAGTCCCCGGAATAGCACTTGTGTATAATGAACTGACAAGAGGGGTGCCACGGATCTTTTCCCACTTCATCACCAACCTACCTGCCATCCATTCTGTAGTTGTCTTTGTATGTGTGAAGTACCTTCCTGTCTACACAGTACCTGAAGAAGAGAGGTTCATCATTAGGCGAATAGGACCAAAGGAATTTCAAATGTTCCGTTGCATTGCAAGATATGGCTATAACGACTTCCATAAGAAAGATGAAGACTTTGAAGAGAGCATCTTCAACAGTCTTTTCATGTTTGTCAGGCTTGACTCCTTGATGGATGGTTGTTCAGACTCAGATGACTATAGCCTGCAAGACCAACTAACTGAGCAGACCAGAGCTTTTTCTCATATAGATGCAACAGTGACATCAACAGATGGTATTGTTATTAGTAACTCTCCTCCACAAACCAACAATACCATTAAGTTATCCAACTACACAAACAGTTTGGCAAAGGTTGATGAGTTAGAAGTTTTAAATAATTGCAGAGATGCTGGGGTAGTCCACTTTCTTGGTAAGACTCTAGTGATGGCAAGAAGGGACTCAAAGTGGCATAAGAAGATAGCCATAGACTATATTTATGCTTTTCTTCGAAAGATATGCAGAGACAGCAGTGCATCTTTCAACATTCCTCGTGAGAGTCTCCTGCATGTGGGACAAATAATTCATGTGTAACAATTTTCTAGAATTCCATGCAAAGTTAAACAAATCTATTCTTTGTTCTGTCTTGAAGCAAGAAAGTTTATAAGAAGTGTTTTTCATTTATATTTTTGGATCTAATGGAGGGCATTGTTGCTTTCCGGGAGTGAAGAATAACACAATATCAACCAATCCAGTATAGGAACACGACTTATGTTAATGATCAGATTCTAAGAGACTGGAGTGTTCTCTCCTTTTACTTAAAATCCCAAAGGAAAATGGTTAGTACACCTAGCTCTTTATAAGGCCAGAGCACATTTGTGTTCGTAGATCCCATACCTGAATTTTGGTATTGAACCTAGAATTAGGAGGGTGATGGGGTACATATCAAAGTATTTTTCAGCATTTTTTTTTAGTTCCTTACAATCTGACGTGGAGTTATTTAGCTAAGCAATATGACAGGGCCACAAGCTGAATCTCTTGGAGATTAACAGTCTGTTGAGAGGCTGAGAACTATAAATAGCTTTTTCTTTGTCTTCGAACATGCTATGAATTCAGTAACTCCCCATTCATCAATCTCTCTCTCTCTCTCTTTGTTCTTTGTTTTATGGCATCCATTGCAGTAATCTCGAGTTCGTTTCCTCCACCAATTTGGTGAGCTCTTGCTTAGTGTAACATTGGTATCAGAGCGTTTCGATCATGTTGGATAGGTCCAAGAAAATCATTACATCATTAACAAGCAACATGGGTGAGCATTTAAAAGAAATGGAGCAACGTCTAAAAAAGAATTAGGACAAAATGGAAGGTTATAGAATATCAACTCTCCCAAACGATGGAGGTCCTTCAATCTACTTCGGGAAGTCAATCTGATTCTGGAGGAAATCTAGAAACCCCTAATTTTGAGACGAGTGAGTCCAATATCTTCATTTCAGTTCATACCTGAGATTGACTTTCTCCTTTTTGATGGTGGTAGCCCCCAGATTTGTATTCAGAAATACAATAGATGTTTTCTGTTTATAAGTTTTCCAAAACCTGAAAGGTTGATTTAGCTCAAGGTTTCCAAAACCTGAACGGTTGATTTATCTTTAATTCATATGAGGGGAAGGGCAGCCACTTGGTTCAATAGTTATGTTTTGGCTCAAAAGAATGTTGAATGGCTTGAATTTGTTACTAATATGTGTGCCTGATTCAAAGATGAATTGGATAATAAAGTGGTACAAAGATTTAATAAACTGCAACAAGCTGGATCTCTTGAAAATTATATTGATGAATTTGAGAATCTAAAATCTCAAATGTTGCAAAGGAATCCCAAATTACGTACTAATTACTTATTGCAGAGTTTTATCGCTGGACTTAAACCCCCTTTTAAACCTTATGTGAAAGCTTTTAACCCAGCCACCATGACTACAGTTGTTAAATGATATAGATGTTTAAGGAAGACAATTTAAACAGTGCAATATTGGACCAGATATTACAAGGTGGTGAGGGAGCTGAGTAATGCGACAAAATGTGACGTAGTTTAGTGATTAGTAATAATATGTAGTCGTGTAAAGTAGAGTCAAGTCTTAACGAGATTGGTTGATTGCTAACTATTTTAGTAGTAGTTGATATCGCTATTATGGGAGAGGAGAAGGGTAACGATTGCATAACTGAAATTTCTCTCTCTAAATACTTCTCTCTTCTGCTTAGCTTTAGTTTTCTTTCTACTTTCATAATTGAAATTTCTCTCTCTAAATACTTCTCTCTTCTGCTTAGCTTCAGTTTTCTTTCTACTTTCTTCTTACGTTTTCTAGAATTTGCCTACCCCTAGAATAATCAATCAACTTATACTAAAACTTGTATCAAATTTGGTATCAGAGATTTGTTCCTTTCTATAGTTAATGTTATGTGATGGCTGAAGGAACAAGGGAACAGGAGTTACGATGGATGGAAGATGCATTGCAGGGTCAAATGCAAGCTTTGAAATTAAACACGAATTGGGCATGCAAGAGCTTAAAGATTGGATTACTTAATTACTTTAGCATGATCATAGTGACAATGGAGTGCGAGGAACTGCTGATCAAAGAGTTCCAGAAAATGGCAATGGCGATGGAAGTTACGAGTTGTAGTAAGATTGAGTTACTAGTGTTCAAAGGGGAAAACTTACGTACATGTGTACTCAAATGTAGGTAATTTTTTATGCTCGATCATATACCATGGGAGTTGAAGGTTGGTCTTTCAACGATGTACTTAGAAGGAGAGGCTCTTGCTTACCACGAGTTGAATGTGTCGAATAGAATGACGAGGGATCCTCCTAGCTAGGGGGAATATTTGTTGGCTCTCAAACAACGGTTTGGAAAGATGGCTTTTGAAGACCCAATTGGAGAACTCAAAGACTTGAAACATAGAGGTATAATTAAAGAATACTGTGCAGAGCTTGATTTACTGTTGCAAAAATTGATGATGCTTAAACCACACTTGGTGAGTATGTTCTTAAAAGGGCTGAAATCATAAATTGAATATCCAGTTAAGTTATGGAGTCCAAGAACTCTCTAACAAGCATATAAGTTGGCTCGGAAGCATAAGATGGTAGTGACACAGTGTGGATTTACGAGAAGAGTTCAGCAAAGAGGGGCTTATGCTGCGAGTCCTCTAGTCCTCTAAATGCCATAAGGTCCCTTGGACTTTTGCCTACTCTGCCGCAAGTAAGTCAAAAAGGGGAAAGGGAGATTAAATGGAGTAAAACAACCTCTAACAAGGAATTAGAGGGCAGATGTGCAAAGGGATTATGTTTTTGGTGTGAGGAAAAGTATGTCCTCTGTTATAAATGCAAAAAGATGTTACACATGTATATTGTGGACGATGAACAAGAGAATGAACAGAGTGTTTTGAGAGAAGAAGAAGATCTACCCAACATATCACTGCAAGCAATGTCAAGAGTATCAATGGCAAAATATCAACAAATTAAGGTGTAAGGTATGTTGAACAATGTTATGATACATATATTCGTGGATGGGGAGAGTACACATAATTTTGTGGATTGGAAACTTATAGATAGACTGGGAAAACAATTAGAAGAAGTAAAGGAGTTATTTGTGATGGTCGAAGGAGGAATAAAGTTGAGTTGTAAGCATATATGTAGAAATTTACGTTGCTAGATGGGAGGTTGAGAATTTTGTACTGATGCATTGGTGATAGACATAGGGGGCACTGATATGGTATTAGGGGTGTAGTAGTTATCAGAGTTGGATGATATTGTCTTTAATTATCATAAAGGAACTATGAAATTTTGTTGGTTGGGTGAGGTGATGGAGCTCACGAGCTTAAGGCACCAGAAGCTAGTGCAATTCCTGACAATAAATTAACAAAAATATGGAGTGATAAGGATATCATCTGTTGTTTCATGATAGTGTTGAAAATGGTAGAAGTGGGAGATAGGGAAATTAAACAAGTTGAATTTAGAGTGACAGAAGTACTAGATACAGAGGAGGGATTGGAAATTAAACAAGTGAAACTGAGAATGACAGGAGTACCAGATATAGAGGAGGGATCATTCTTGCTTTTTAAAGACAAATTGCAAGTGTTGTTGAATCAATTTGCAATAAAATTCAAAGAGCCGAGAGGATTGCCTCCATCTAGATTCCATGATCACAGGATTCCATTGAAAGAAGGGATGGAGGTAGTGAGTCTTCGACCTTACTGGTATGCAGGTCTGCAGAAAAATGTGGTGGAGGATCTAGTGAATGACATGCTCCATCAAGGTATCATTCGCCATAGCATCAATCCATTCTTTGTTCTGATGATACTGATTAAGAAGAAAGATGAATCCTGGAGATTTGATGTTGATTACAAATCTTTCAATTAGTGCAAAATTGAAGATAAATTTCCCATTCCTTTAGTGGAAGAGCTTTTTGATGAATTAAATGGGGAAAAATGTTTCCTAACGTTAGATCTACTGGCTGTTTATCATTAGATCAGGGTTCATGAAGAAGATATCTACAAAACTACCTTCCAGACACACAAAGGACATTATGAATTTCTAGTAATGCCCTTTGGGATAACAAATGCTCCTGCCACCTTCTAAAGCTTGATGATCTAGATCTTTAAACCATATTTACAGAGGTTTGTTTTATTGTTTTTTAATGATATACTCATTTACAGTTCTTCTTTCAAGCTGCATTTAGAACATCTAAAATTGATATTGGAGGTTTTGGTAGAACAACAACTTTACGTTAAACTTTCCAAGTGTTCTTTTGGTGTGGATCAGGTAAAGTATTTGGGTCACATTATTAGTGGCCAAGGTGTGTCTAGTGATTTTTAAAAGGTTAGCACAGTATTGAATTGGCCATAACCTCAAAATGTTAGACGACTTCAAGGTTTCTTTAGATTATGTGGGTATTACAAAAGATTTGTCAAAGGTTATAGGAAAGTGAGCAAATTATTGACAATTTTACATAAAAAGGATTCTTTTGTGTGGAATGAGGAGGCAATGGTAGCCTTTGAAGCTTTGAAACATGCCTTAACATTGGCTCCTGTGTTGGCTCTCCCAAATTTTCAACAGGAAAGGCTTGTAAATTCTATTCATGAGGTCCATGAAGGCTGTAGGGATATTAGGTAACCCAAAGGGCATAACTAAAAACTCATAATGTCTATATCGTGTTCTGAAAGTAGTTTTTGACACATCAGATTCTTTTATTCATAGTTGATGATAACCTGATCTTAAGTCTATCTTGGAGAAGACTTTTGCTCCTTGCTGTTGATAAAACAGATCATCTATGCGTGGATGGTTGGGCTTCCTATAATCCACACTCATCCTTAAGGATCCATTTTTCTTTTTCACAAAAAAACTGGAGCTCCCCAAGGTGAAGAGCTTGTCAATAATTTTCTCTACTGTTAGAGCTGAAATAAATTTAGAGGGGCTTGCTCTCTTATCTCCCACAAACACTACATTTTCACCTTTATCTAGCACAAACTCTACCATCTTATGTTTACAATCCAAATTGTCACTGTATTTTTTTAAGGTATCCATGCCCAAAACCACATCCAGTCCCTTCATCTCCAATGGCATTAAATCCACCACTAATTTTGCCTCACCAATACATACTTCATACTCCCGATAAACATGACTAATAATAACATACTGGCCCATCGGGGTGCTAACCATCAAAGGACTATCTAATGGACTCAAAGTTCAATCATGCAAAATCATAATTGTAGAAATAAAAGAGTGGGTAGACCTTGGATTAATCAAAACAATAATGCCATCGTTAAATAATTTAACCATATCAGTAACAACTTTCGGAGCTACTTTTGCTTCCCCCTGGTCATTACGAATACCCTAGCTGGTGCTTGCCCTCTTAGTCTTCCTGGAGGATTTATCTTTTTGGCTCCACTAGAGCTGCCCACTTCAGTTGCAGATTTAACTTCCATGGTTTTAGCCCTCTTTGATTCTTGCCTCTGAGTTCCCACTTGTCTAGCATACTGTGGACACTCCCTAGCCATGCACCCTTTCTCTCCATAATTAAAGCAAGCTTTAGTGAGTCGATAACACTCCCTTTTATGAAATTTACCACAGTGGTCACATTTTGGATAGGATGACTTATTCTTCTCTCCTCTTCTGCCTCCTCCTACGGTCGAGGCTTGAAGGGAAATAGTTATCATCGGTTTGGATCTACTTGAGCCATGACTTTGAACCTCAGACGGTGTAGGGAAAGTCTTGGCACTTCTTCCTAGCACAAGCATAATACCTCCCTTACTTAGTTGTTCTCTTTCCTTTCTCTTTCTATTCACCGCACTCTTTATGTTCTCTACATTTTCAACCCTTAGGGTAGCCTCTACCAATTGTTGAAAGTCGTAAAATTTTGCACTACCACTTTTCCTCTGATGGCCAAATGCAAACCTGCTTCAAATCTTCGGCACTTGGCTGCTTCACTCGCCATAAGCTCGGTTGCATATCTAGATAACTAAGTAAACCTGCGCTTATACTCACTCACTGTCATCTCTCTCTGAGTGACGCTCAACTCCCTATGCTTCTGTTGAATGTAAACCTCAGACAGATACTTCCTCTTATTGGCAGCTTGAAATCAGCCCAAGTTAACACCGATGGTTTTAACTGGCTCCTATGTATGCTTTCCCACCAGTGCAGGGCATCTCCCCGTAGTAAGCTCACAGCATACATAATCTTTTCTTGATCTTCACAATCCATTTGTTTCAATATTCTCTCTGCCTTTCTCAACCAAGTCTCAACTTCCTCAGGACTAGTTGTCTCGTAAAAGTCCACGGTGCCATACATCCTCAGCTTATCAAATTTCCTTCCTTTCTTGGATGGGGCAGGAGTAAACGTGGATGGTATCTGACCCATCGCTTGTACAAAATCCTGAGCAAAGGCTTGAAACAGTCTGGGATCGAACGGATTAGGTACTTGTGTTTGATGGAGGTACGACTTAGGCATTTGAGGTGGCAAGGGCTTGCTAGCTTGCCCTACAATTGCCATAGCAATCGCTGGGGCTCTAGACTCATCAGCACCATGCTCTCTCGGTGGAGAATCAGGTCAGTAGAGCCTTGGAAAACTCCTCAAAGTGTTCTTCGGCTAGGTGGAATTTTACTCCAATGAAATATTAACATTTAGCTTATTTTCATTTTCAATGTACGTGTATGAATGATATGCATGTCACTCAATGCAATCAATGAATTTAAGACAATAACAACTAAATTACATAGCATAATAATTCATAACATCACATATTCTAAGCCTAGGAATCCTTGAAAAACTTGCGCTCTAATACCATAAAATGCTGGACCCTGTTTTCGTAGCCAACTATTTGGATGTCATAAAATTTCAGTGTGTGTATTACCTTGTAGGGTTATTTCCATGAAATCTCATTAGCTAACATCGGTTCATCTTTATTCTTATAACATCCCAAAAGTCTCCTATGATACAAATCAAGATATGCTTAAAAGCCAAAGTATGCTCTTACTAAGTCATGCTCCTCCAATCGATTCCCTCACTTTCTTTCCATTAATTTTTTTAAATCAAAACCAAAGGCCAAAAATGATAGAAAAATGTGTTAGGAATCTATTGGTTCAATAATCACTCCATTTAGAGGTTGGATGATGAAGTTATGGCCAAAAGAGTCAATTATGATTATGTCCTCAATCATGTTATACCTATCTTGGGACAATTGACATAACTTTCACTAGAGATATCAGATTTTGGTTGTTTTAGGATGGTCTCGAAAAGGAATTCAAGATATATAGCTTTTTTGAAGACTATGAAGAAAATTTTTTCCTTCTAGAGGGTCAAAATTGCTTCGTCTGGTGCCTATCCTTCGTCGGGTGCTTTGTCTGGTGTTTCATCTGGTGCTTCGACTAGTACCTATGCTTCATCTAAAGGCTATATCTTTTGCGTCTAAAGTCCACATGGAAAGATAAGAAAAAAATTTACAACTTCCAAGAAGAAACTCTATCAAATTCAGCCTAGATTAATACAGATTTGCGCTAGAAGTTAGAACATGCTTTGTCTGATACCTATGTTTTGTCTGGTACCTATACTTGGTATAAAGGCAATATCTTCTTCATCCAAAGGAAAAAAATTCCAAACTTTATATCGTTGAAAATTTTAGAGAAATATCTACAACTTTCATGAAGATAGTTTTGACTAATTCAGCTTATATCAATATAGTTTAATCGTTTAAATGTAAGATACCATTTCTTTCAAAATTATGCTACTACCTATACCAATACCAAGGATGCTAACTTACAAGAGCCATATCTTTTGTGTTTGAAATCCAAAAATTTCTTACTTTGTACCATTAGAAAGCTAAGAGAATGATATACAACTTTTATGAAGACCACTTAGCCTAGAGTGATACAATTTATTCCTTGAAGTTTCAGATCACATTTTAACCCTTATTCTCTATTTTCGTTCATCTGCTATCAACATCTATATATATGTAAAACCAATAACTACAACCACAAAACCTGAATCCAACTTTCAATTTCTTATATATCTTCTAGTCTAAACCATGTCACTTAAAGAAAATCCATCCCAGAGGCTAAAACGCAACAAAATTTTCACTTCCAGCCACATTAACATTTTGACAGAACAAAACATTTTACACATATACATATGAAAATCTCTGCAACTTTTTTTGTCAACTCTCAAAATAGAGTCTTAACACACTTTAAATTATAAATCCCAATAACAACATAAGTAGTAAAATGAAAAACACTTTCATGGATGCCCATGCTTTAAGTGATTCTAAATGCCAAAATTTTCTGATCTACCTAGTTAAGTTACAAAATATTAAAAAACCCCTGGAGTTTGCTGAATTTTGCAAGTTAATGATGATCTTCTTTTTCTTCACCTGAGGAGTGGAAAAATAGTGGGGTGAGCTAGAAAGCACAGTGGCTAATATGTTTATAGTCAGTGATAACAAACCACATATAATCAAGTATGTGTATACTTATCACATATATCTGAACACATTCTACACAATTCAGTTCATATTCTTCATTCACTCATCATAAAGTATCATTCAAATATGCTTCGTAACCAATAATTCAGATGCAATGCACAATGTATTGGCTTAAGGGAATCCCATGGAAATAAATGGCGAAACTGATGTTTACACCATGAATGAAATGAGTCCATTTTTTGGAGCTCATAGGCCATAACGAGCAACCGGGAGAAGGCTTTAGGTCAACATGCGCGTGATGAACAAAATGATATCTCTCTTACCCACATAACATATTTCAGATGCATACATATCATAATCATATTTTTTATGCTTCTTAAGTTTCTATTTTTACTTAGCATAAAGCAACACAATTATGGCAAACAATCATGATATAAATTCAGAGAATATTTTTCCCATATTCATAATGAGTCAAGACAAACATTTATAGCATTCATGCTCGCAAATATTTTTAGCTCATCATCACAAAACTATAAACATATTACCCACCTAGTTACTTGATGCTTCCAAGCTTAAGCTTGCTCTTCTCCTTGCTCTTGACTTTGACTAGCTTGATTCCCTTCAAAAACATATATTTTCATTTAATCAACACATACAAATAAACCTTTCCTTAAACCTAACTATCTATGAAAGAGTTTTAGCTTGATATATTCTTGATTTCCCTAGCTTAAAGAACTAAAATCTACTTAAGTTCATAAAAGAAAGCTAAGAACATAGTTTTCTTATTCCTCCTCTTTCTCTTTCTTCATTTTCATCACATAAAACCTATTTTCTCTACTTCCTTCATCTATCAAAACAAAAGAATAGGTAAAGAATACCTAAAAACTCAATGAACTTTTTTCCTTCTTTTTCTTTCTCCTTTTCTTTTTTTCCTTCTTCTTCCCTTTCCTATACTTCAGTTTCTCCTTCCAGTTTCTTCCACGACTCTCACTTTCTTTTTATTTCTTAACATATGTGACTCTTTCTTCTCTTCTTTGTCTTATTAAGTTAAGACAAATTTTCAACTTTCCTATCTTTCCCTTCCTTACTAAATCTAATTCATACTATCTCCTTATCTTCATTTTAATTCTATACTTCTCATTCATGCAATCAAAAAAAATTAATAATAAATCATAACAACTCCAAAAATTTTCTAATTCATAAATTCTAACTTATATTAATGCTTGCTAATTTTATAAAAATAAATTCTAAGAAAAATTCAGGGTCCAACATAACGAGTCCTAAAAGTTGTCTTGTTTACATTAGACTCTCTGATTCTAAGCTGATAATAACCTGTCTTGAGATGAATTTTAGAAAAACACGTGCCCCTGTAATTGGTCGAACAAATCATCGATTCGTGGTAGAGGATACTTGTTCTTAATGGTCACCTTATTGAGACTCCGATAATCAATACACATATGCCATGTCCCATCCTTCTTCTTAACAAATAGAATATGCGCCCCCTATGGCAACGAAATTGGCCTTACATACCCCTTCTCTAATAGCTCTTCCAACTGTTCCTTGAGCTCCTTCAATTCAACTGGAACCATTCTATACGGTGGTATAGAAATGGGTGCGGTACCGGGAATTAAGTCGATGATAAACTTAATTTCCCTCACTGATGGAAAACCAAGTAATTCTTTTAGAAACACGTCAGGAAACTCCCTCTCAATCAGAAAATCTTCTAACTTCCTTTCATTCACTCGGTATCCACAAAGTGTGCCAAGAAGGCTTCACACCCCATTTTTATCATCCTATCATCTAACAAAGCTGAAATCATTCTAGGTGACGACATTCTTCTGTCTCCTCTAAAAGTCACCTTCTCTCCATTGCCAAAGTCAAACTCTACCTCTTTGAGACTACAGTTTAACTTTGCACAATATTTCTCCATGGCATCCATACCCAGTATAACATCTAGAACTTTAGCTCTAGCGGCAATAAGTCTACTACCAGTGTAGCACCCTTAATAACCAGTTCACAATCTCTATACACTTGACTTATTATCACCTTCCTCCCTAAAGGAGTGCTAACAATCAATGGATCCTCCAATGGCACCAAATTCACACCACATAATGTCATGCTTACAGAAACAAATGAATACGTGGAGCCAGAATCAATTAAGACATATACTTCAGAATTAAATAACTTAGCCATACCTATGACAACTTCAAGCGTGGCTATGGCAAATACCCTAGCCTGTGCCTGACCCCTTGGCCTTCCTGGAAGAATAGCCTTCCTTGCAGCCCCAGAACTGCCCACCTCAATGACTAACCTGGTTCCCACTGTTTCTTTTCTCCTTAGGGCTCGCAACTGCGACCCCTCTTGCCTTATCATATAGGGACATTCCTTGATCATGTGTCCCTTCTCCCCTCATCAAAAACATGCTCCAAGTAACTTGAAGCACTCTCCTTTGTGAAACTTCCCACAATGCTCACATTGAGGGTTCGTGCACCTGCTCATCTCTGCCTTACTATTGCCTCCCATAATTGAGGTTTGCGTCGAAGCTGCCTTTGATTTCTTGTTCTTAGTAGAGGTGCTACTCCCCACCTCGCTCTAAGTGTGGAAACTCCTTATACTCCTCTCAGGTATTTGGAGCACTCATTCCCTTCTTGGAAGACTACTCCCTATTCTTCCTCTTCTTATTCACTTCATACTTGATATTTTCCAGTTTCTCAGCCTAAAGTGCAGCATCTACCAACTACTAGTAGTCACAGAAGTTATGGATCAGCACCTTCTCCTTGATCCCCAAATGAAGTCCTCCCTCAAACTTGCGACATTTGTCCTCCTCATTCGCCACAATGTTGGCCGCATATCGGGAAATTTGAGTGAACTTTAGCTCATACTCACTCACGCTCATGTCCCTTTGTGTGAGATTCAAAAACTATCTAGCCTTCTCTTATACATAAAACCCAGAGAGTTGTTTCTTCCTGAACACTTCTAAAAAATCTCTCCATGATAACACCGGAGGCATAACCTAACTATGGGACACCGATTCCCGCCAATGCAGTACATCCCTCTGTAGCAAGCTTACCGCATAATCTAGTTTCTCTTCATCACAGCACTTCATCTAAAGTAGGACTCTCTTAGTCCTATTTAACCATGCTTCAGCCTCTTCCAGATTCGTAGTTCCATTAAAATCTACATCTCCATACTTGCGGAGCTTATCATACTGCCCGTTCCTCTCCACCGGAGCTGGCATCAAAACTTGTGACCCCTAGCCCATGGCATATGTGAAAGCTTGAGCAAAGGCTTGAAAGAACCGTGGATCCATAGTAGGCATAGGAGGAGGAGGCAGTGGCATTTCATACTGCACACTAAGTGCCTTATAATCAGAAGCAGAGTTTGTCTCCACATCTTGCGGGACATATGATTCATCCGTACTTTCTCAGTGAGAGCCAAATCGAGTTAGAGCTTCTCGAGTTCTTTTTCGAGACAGCATATTTACTCCTTCAATTGAAAACATTTAAAAAAATCTTTTAGTTAATGCTTCAAAAAAGACAATTTCAAATTATGTAAAACAATACAAAACAATGCAAGAGGTTTATTTAAAATCAATGCATGTTCATTTCATATTTTAAAACTACTCATTCAAAGCCAAGGATAGTCCTAAACCTAGTCCTCACCCTGGACCTGAACCTAGTCACTCTGATACCGTAAGATGCTGGACCCTGTTTTCAGAGCCCAACTATCTAGATGTCATAAAACATGAGCGTGTGTATTACCTTGTAAGGTTATTTCCATGAACTATCATTGGCCATCATCGGTTCATCTTCATTTTTATAACATTCTAAAATTTTCCTATTTTACAGATCAAGATATGCTTAAAAGCCAAAGCATGCTCATAACTAAGTCATGCTCCTCCAATCGATTCCCTCACTTTCTTTCCATTAATATTCTTCAAATCAACACCAAAGACCACCTTCTTTTTTTAGAGATAGAAAAATGTGTTAGGAATCTATTGGTGCAATATTCACTTCATTTTGAGGTCGGACAATGAAGTTATGGCCAAAAGAGTCAACTCTCAATCACATTGTACCTATCTTGGGACAATTGGCATAAATTTCACTAGATATATCGGATTGTGGTCATTTTAGGATGGTATCAAAAAGGAATTTGAGATATACAACTTTTATCCAAAGCTTGAAGAAAAATTTTGCCATCTAGAGGTCAAAATCACTTTGTCTGGTGCCTATGCTTCTTCTGGTGTTTCATTTGGTGCTTTGTCTGGTACCTATGCTTCATTTGAAGTCCATATCTTTTGAGTCCGAAGTCAAACATTTTCAAACTTTATAAAGTTGGAAAGCTAAGACAAATATCTATAACTTTCATGCAAATAATTTAGCCTAATTCTGCCTAGATCAACACAAATTTTCCCTAGAAGTTTTGGTTCCTATGTTTCGTCTGACACCTCGTCTGGTACCTATGCTTCGTCTAAAGGACATATCTTTGGTATCCAAAGTAAAAAAGTTCCAAAATTTATATTTTTGAAAAGAAAAGAAAAATATCTACAACTTTTAAGAAGAGAACTCTATCTAATTCAACCTATATCAATGCAGATTTTCCATAGAACTCAAAGCACAAAATTTTACCCTAATGAATGCTTGAAAATGAACTTTGAGAGTCTTGAGTAAAAACAAAATCATATTTCATTATCATCAAAAGATAAGTGTTTTACAAAGCTTTAATTGGCCAATACCTCATAGTCCTAATATATATAATTTACACAAAGTAGAATTGCTCAAAATGCAACTAAAGCCTTGTTTTACAAAAAGTAACTTAAAATACAAAATAAGCATAATCCGGAGTAATGCCCTTATGCTTGATCACTCGATCTCTTTCTCATCTCCTAAAGATGGGACAAAATTGTGGGGCGGGAGCGGGGGGTTGAGCTTAAAGCTCATGGATAACAATTTTATAATCAGTAACAAACATAACTATTGTAAAATTCACAATGCATTATGAAACACATATTTCTAAATTCTCAATTTATTAAATACTTTATATGCAACTCAAATCATGCATTCAATAGACTTGTCAACACATAACCACATCAAAATGATTTGGGAGATACATAAACAGAATGAGGTAACACATTCCAATGAAATGGTCCTATGTAGTAGTGAAGAGAACGAACTAACACAATCTGACATAGTGGTTTTGCGTAGTCGTAAACATGAGGGAGTCTCTGAAGGAGCTCCATGCCACTTATGGGCAAGAGGGAGAAGCCTTAGTCAAAATGCACTTGACATACAAAATGGACCAAGCCAAACCCACATAACACGTATTTCATAACTTGTAAACTTGTTGGCTAAAATGGCACTTTTTCTAAAAAGTGATTTCATAAACATAGAAAAAAATTTCAAAATCATTTTGGCATTCTTTTCATAAATCTGCAATACAATATTCACGTACCAAACACATAACACTTTCTCAAAGCATTCAAAGAGCAATAAATGCACATTTATAAAACAATTGAAAAACATTTACTTTCTTGATTTGGAAGAAACATTAATGGCTTATTATTCAATTATAAAAATGTAACCTACCTTGAATTCCTTGCTTAACAATTACTCAAAGATGCCTCTCTTCTTGCCCCTCTTGCCTCTACTCCTGATTTCCTTCAATATTAGCAAAAATCCCAATTCAATAGAACTTCCAATTGAAAACTCAAAGAAATATATACACCAAAATTGATCCTAAAATACTTAAACCTTTGCATTTCTTAAGCTTTATTAACTAAAACCCTTCCAAAAATCCAAAAGTTTAAACATAAACTTACCTTGAATCTTCACCAATTAATGAGTCTCTTGGCCTAAATGGAAGCTCTAATCTTTCTTTTTCCTTTCTTGTACAACTTCAAAATCAGTCTTTGAAACTAAGAAAATTAGACACCTAGTTTAGCTTTCTCTTTTTCTCTTCTTCTCCCATGACACTCTCTTTTCCTCTCTTCAATTTTCATTTTCTTCTTCTTTAGTTGCAAGACAACCATTCTTCTTCCCCTTTTTATCCTTAATGAATCCAAAAAGTCCATTTTACACTTCCTTATAAGCTTATGTTCTTGTAACTTTAAGTGATCTTCCAAAAATATCCTTTAATCTTCTTACTACTTTAATACAACTAAACCATATAATAAATCCTACTAACATTAACATAATAATTAAACTCCAAGAACTTAATTTATCAAAACCTCATAATTTATTTAAATCATGCTTTAAATAAATAAATAAATTCAGGGACAACACTAGATCATAGCGATCCATTAGGAAAGCTCAGTGTGAAGAAGAAGAGGAAATCGCGAAAGCAATAATGGTCGAGGAATTTCAGCAAGATTTAGACCATAGAGTGAACTAAAGACGTCAACAACAAACCTTTATGATTTCATGAGACCAAGGTTCAATGCGACTAACAAAGGAGTAGCTAGGCCACCCGTACAAGTAGCATCTTTTGAAATTAGACCAGCCATCCTAAATATGCTTCAACAGAATGTGCAATTCTATGGACTAACGAATGAAGATCCCAACGCATATATAGTGAACTTTCTTAATATATGTGAGACCTTTCGATACCATCAAATGTTGGAAGATGCAGTAAGAATTAGGCTCTTTCCTTCTATCATTAAAGATAGGAAAAAGGCTTGGTACGTTTCTCTCAACCCAGCCAATGTCACAAGGTGAGATCAACTAGTTCGTGCCCTTTTAGACAAGTATTTTCCCCTTACTAAGACCACGAAGATCATCAAGGAGATTACCAACTTCCAGCAAAGTGATGGGAAATCAATCTACTAGGCATGGAAAAGATACAAGTATTTGCAACAGAAATGTCCACACTATAACCTACCCAAAGAGTTCTTGTTGTAAACATTCTATAATGGAGTAACCTCATATACGAGAGGCATAACTGATGTAGCTTTAGGAGGATCACTGATGAGAAACAGGGTAGATGAAGCAGAAGAGCTGATAGAGGAGATGGCAAGTAATAGCTGTCCATGGATGAACGAGCGTAGTAGAGAAACCACTACTTTTTGAGAACAAAAAGGAATTGTAGTTGTTGATTAAATGACGGAGATGAAAGTGAAAATTGATAACTTGACTTGACAACTCAACAACATGAAGGCTTCACCCTCAACTTTGGTAAAAACCATGTAACTTAAGTTTAAACTCTATAGACAGATGGACCATGATACGGTGGACTATTCCTTGATTAAGGAAAGTGATCCAGAGTAAGTGAATTATATGGGAGCTCAATATGAATTAGGAGGGGGAAAAAATCTCTACTCCAGTATATACAACCCTAGGTGGAAGAATCACCCTAACTTTTTGAGGATGAACAATACTAGAGGATAGTTTAGACCTCAAAGACAACCAGATTTCCAATAAGATAAACTGGGCTCAACAAAATCCAAGTTGGATAGGATTTTAGATAAAATTGGAGGCATGGAGGATGCACAAAAGAGGCTTGACAACAAATTTGAGTAAGTCACTAATAACCACGCCTCTTCAATACACAATCTAGAGGTCCAAGTAGATCAACTAGTGGACGCAATTTCCACTCAGAAATTTGAGTAAGTCAATAATGGAGGATGCACAAAAGAGGCTTGACAACAAATTTGAGTAAGTCACTAATAACCACGCCTCTTCAATACACAATCTAGAGGTCCAAGTAGATCAACTAGTGGACGCAATTTCCACTCAGAATATAGGAACCCTTTTAAGCAATACCGAGTCTTCCAAAGGAACAAATCATGGCCATTGCTCAGACCCAGGAAAAGAAACTCAAATAAGAGAAAGAAAAAGGAGACAAGGAAGAAGTACAAGCAATCATGGAATTCCTTCCAAGTGAGCTCATAATCGAGCCAATCAAGGAACTCGGCGTAAATTTTCATACCCTATTCTAGCTCAACGGAAGTCAATTTCAAATAGGATGACGAATAATTCTAAAGCGATTGAATTAGACAAGGTTAAGGACATAATGAAACATCTACAAATGAGGCTCACACTAAAGGAATCAAACAAGAAGAAGGTTAAGGAGTGCGTAGCGAAAGGAAACCCTAATATAGCACAAAAGAAAGAGGACTCATAGGATTTTTACATTCCTTGTAGTATCAATGGAATCATCATAGACAGGCCATTCACATATTTGGGAGTGAGTTTCAATATGATTCCCTATACCTTTAGTCAAAAATTAGGGATAGGAGAGTTAGAACCCACAAAGATGTTAGTTTAGATGACAAACATAATAGTTCATTAGCCAAAGGGGATTATTAAGGATGTCCAAGTGTAGATTGATATTTTTACCTTCCTTATAGACTTCTTTATATTAGATATTGAAGAAGATGTGGAAACCCCTATAGTCCTTGGATGAACATTTTTGCTACTACCTGCTCAATAATTAATGTTGATGTGGAGTAATTATCTCTGAGGGTTAGAGAAAAATAAATAACCTTTACAGTGTTAAAGAAAGATAATAGTTCTCCCTTACCTTTAGCTAACATCAACAAAACCGAGCCTCTAGAACAATGGAAGATATTGAGAACCTTGGAAATGAATTTGGAGAGAAATGATCGCTAAGGAGAAGGCAAAGGAAGGTGAAGTAGAAGGAAGGTAGAACCCAAGACATGGTAGCTCATGTGCAAATGGTAAGATCGATGACCGTCCTATTACACTATTTATTTGAATCACCATGAATACAAGAAAGCGTCGAGCTCCTAACGTTAAAGAAGCACTGCATAGGAGGTAACCCATAGATTGTTAATTTCATATTATTTCCTTTGGTTTTTTTAGATAGTTTGAATTTCGTAGTTAGTTTATTTTTTTCAAATAAAATCGAGAAAACATAGGACTTCAACATGAATTTGACAATCGAGGAAGTAAAAGAGAGGTGAAAGGGCCGTAAAGAGTTAAGAAGTGATTTCAGAAAAGTGTGAAAGAACAAAAGAAGAAAAAAATTAGAATTTAGTGGAAAAATTTCTAGACCACAATCGTGGCCTGAGGTAGGGTAAAAAGAGTAAACACGAATTTAATTTTAATTTTGAACCATTTTACCCTCCATTGACCTATATATTAATTTCTTACTTCACTTTTTTACTCACCTTTATTTTAACTTTATCTCTTTAAGTTTAGAATTTCCAAACACCCTCACTTCTCTCTAACCAAATTCCAAACCTCTAGTCTCCTCCAACTTTTACCTACTTGCGAGCCAATATGTCGTGCATTAAGTAATCTGCAAAGTGCGATCAATCATTGGGATGAAACTAAGTCTCAGGATGAGGGCAAAGGAACTAGCCAGTGGACTTTAGAGCTCCCTTTCTGATCTACACAGAGGAGGAAGGTATTCATTTCCAATCACTCAATGCTAAATAAATTATATTCACGAAATATTTTGATTTTGATATACTTGATAGACTAGAACTATAAGATAGGTTAGAGAACTTAGCAGAAAGAATTCAGTGGGTGAAGTTCATAGACTTTCAATATCCTATCTACTAGGAGCTCACTTTAGAATTCTTCGCCTTCTTTTATCACAAACCTATGGGTTAGAGAAACTAGTAGAAAGAATTCAATGGGTGAAGTTCATATACTTCCAATATCCTATCTACCAAGAGCTCACTTTAGAATTCTTCACCTCCTTTTATCACAAACCTAGTAACCCTAAAGAAATATGGTTTAGGTTACGGGGACAAAATTATAAGGTAGATCTCGAAATCATGTGCGATATTTGTGGGTTCCTTGAGTATTCCATTACCCATTATGGTTTAGGTTACGGGGACAAAATTATATGGTGAACATCGAAATCATGTGCGGTATTTGTGGTTCCCTGAGTATTCCATTACCCATTAGCATGATGGCTTTCGCACTTCTTGCTATTGGAATGAGCTCACTAGGTTAGAGCGATTCGATGCTAAAAATGCCCACAACAATATCATAAGAACTCTTGAGCACTTTTTTTTGCTTAAGTTCATATGTCAATTGGTTTTTGATAAATCAGAAACCACAAGTGCTCAACAAAAGAACTTTTCCTGTTGTAGTGTTGGATCATAACATTCCAGTGTGCACCTCCACACATATGCTGAACGTTATTGTTGCAACTCTAGTTAAGAAGAGTAATAATTTGGGTATGGGGTACTTAGTTTTCACCATTGCTAATTACTATGACGTGGACTGTAGTGGTTTAATCGTCCACCTCCCAGATTTTCTAAATCACCATCATCTATAGCATACTAAAATCCTTAAATTCAACAACATGGAACTTTGGGATATCATCCAAAAGACTCATATGAAAATCAGGGCTAGTCAGCCAAGTTCTGGCACAACATTGCCTCAATAGGTAATAGAGGTCGCAACTAGTGAGGAGTCCTAGGAGGAAGAAAAAATAGAAGAACCAAGCTAGAAGAAAGTGCTTGATACAATCTCCGCAAACACCATTGTAATTGTAAGAAAGTGTTGGATACAATCTCTGCAAACACCAATATAATTATAGACACACTTGTAGAGAACTCTAGAAGAATGAAGGAGATGACCCAAACACAATGATGTCAGAGCTGAGATGTACATTGTATCCATCGTTTCTTAAAGGCTCAAGACATCCAATTGCCACCTCCAATACCATCCTCACCTCTATCACTGTAAGGTTTTGTTCTAACCCTTTTCTTTTTAAATTCAATCTTCATTTTATTTTTGTTTTTACATTAATTTATGTTTCTTCTTGTCATACCTATTTGTTTTCCTTCTTCTCACATTGAGGATAATGTGTTGTTCAAGTGTGGAGAGGGTTATGTGTTTTGCTTTGAATGTGATTTTTGCATATTGTATGATAGTTTTTTAGGTTGCATTTTATGAATTGTGTCAATGTGTCAATGGCATAGATGGATTGAAATTGATTTAATTTTGAACATAGCCCATTAGGTTGTGAAGAGTCACTAGCTTGTAAAATTAGTGAATTAGGTTCTTTAGCTAAATATGTAAGTTAAATAGGATTTAGTACGAGTTTGTCACCCTCAAAATTGTTACATTTATTCATACTTTTAAGTCTTTCGACTGAAGTGACTCTGTTAGTATTTTTCATGAAAACGAGTAGCTTAAGCAACAAGGTAGGCAATAAATAAAAAATGTTGGTTAATTTTAAATAAATAACTATTTTGCTAGCCTTCGAGTTATGAATAAAGCTAGTAGCCAGTTGCAAACATGATGTAGCTGATCGAAAGGTTACGTACACTAAGTTTTAATATTTATTAACCTTGGTGAATTTCATAAATGCACGGGTCATTCATGTAGTACCTAACGTATCGATCCCACGAGGAGGGGAATCTAGTCCTAATATCTAAGGTCGCACTAACTTTCACACTAAATCTAATCAAATAACTAATGCAGAAATAAATCAATCAAACAATTAATTTCAAGAATTGAAATGCATAAAGGTCAATAAAATAGCAAACCACACAAGCAATCCGAAATCAACATAGAAATCACTAAGTGAGAGAAAGGGAGATTTAATTCAAAATTAACTAAAACATAATCAATTATGCAATTCTCGACTTAATGGGTCTAGACAGTAGGGTGAATTACTCTCTCTGGAGTTATAATTCTTAACCCTAATTGATATGGAATTGTGATTTCTCTATTCGGAATTCACCCAATACCTAAATTAGTTCGAAGTTATCTATTAACCTACAGGGAAATTATGTTTGATCTCTCATTACACGATTCGACCGGTTTGATTCAATTCTTTACCTATCAATTCACCCAACTCTCATTACCCTAAATTAATTATTTTCACTCTGTTCACCCTCTTAGTCGTTACTGAATTATAAAGAGCAGAAATTGAATCACAATTAAATCAATAAAAAACACAATCAATTAAACTTTATTAATCTCAAGAATTAAAAACCCGAAGGTGAGTATAGATAATAATCAACACTCAACAACAGCAATTTCAATAAATATCTCAATGTTATACAAGCATAAAATTGAAATAAACATAAAAACTACTGCCAGAACGGATCATGGAGGCTACGACTGCGGGAAACCACCTAGTTCAGGAAGTACGTCGCGTCAAGCTTCGTCTTTGTGTCTCTCTTCCTTCATCTCCTTCCTCAATCTCTCGATTTCTCTCTAGGTTTTCTCTCAGAATTGGCTAATATGGAGGCTCTCTTGCACGACTCTCTACACTCCTCCTTCTGCCATATATTGTTCTATTTGTACTTTGGCAACCCTAGTTTTAATTCGGGGTCAAAACAATCTAAAAAGTCTTGTAAATTTTGAGTTTTTTTCTTAGCCTGATGTAGGTCACGACAATGGCCCTACTTGCCACGATCATGGCCAGTGCCTAAACCTTTCTGTCACGATCATGGCCTGACTGGAAGCTCTCTATCACGATCGTGGCCTAGCTGTTGCTAGCTCATCCCTCTCTATCACAATCATGGCCATGATCGTGGGCTATGTCTTTGGCCCCAAACTCTTCAAATCTTCTCTGTTCTTCATTGCTTACTCTAAAATAGTAACAAACTCATCAAGGCACCTCAAATATATAACAATTAAGCTCAAAAACTCATAATAACCTATAAAAACACTTAAACACATAAACACACACTCAACACTCAAATAAAAACACTTATTCAACACTCAAATAAAAACAGTTAAACACATAAACATAAGCACACACTCAACATTCAAATAAAAACACTTAAACACATAAACATAAGCACACACTCAACACTAAAATAAAAACACTTAAATACATAAACTAACATAATTAACTCATAAAAACACACTCAACACTCAAATAAAAACACTTAAACACATAAAATAACACAATTAACACATAACACACACTCAACACTCAAATTAACACTAAATACCTAAAAAATTAAACCCTAAAACACAATGCAAATCACAAATATCAACATTTCCACACTTAAACTTTTTCTTATCCTCAAGTAAAAAAAACAACAAACAGACAATAAACACAAAACACATAATGCAATAATGCGGCAATAGCTTTCACCTTATGAAATAAATTTAATTTTGAACACAATCTGACAAGTTATATCTAATCATTAACAGGAAAATTCTATGTCTAAGGCTTTGGGCTAAATATACAAATTAATCAAAATCTGAGTGTTAATTCATTTACCCTTTTTAATTGTACACACATATTAATAAGCCTTTGGTCCTTGACTTTGTAACTGCTCCTAAGTACATTGTCATGAAAATTCAAGCTATTTACAAGTTCTGTAGGTTTCATTAAGGAAAACACACTCTTTTTTTAATTTATTGAACATATACTTAGTCTTTTTAAGTGGAGGCAAATATTGGTAAAAAGTGTCGATCCAATTACTCAACTAAGTCATGTTCAAACAACTTGGTTGAAACATCATTATAGTCTTTTGACATTAAGGCACACATTTGTCATACTTGTCAGTCCAGTTACTTAATTACATCATGTTTTCTACTGATTACTAGCCCTATTCATAACTTGAAGGTCAGCGAAATAGTGATTTATTAAACATAAATCAAACATTTTTTTAAATTTATTGCTTACCTTGTTGTTGTAGCCAATGGTTTTCATGAAAAAAGAATACTAGTAAAGCTAATTAAGTTGAAAGGCCTCAAAATTATGAATGAATGTGACAATGTAAAGGGTACTAAATTTACACTAAGTCTTAATTAAGCTATATATTTATTCAAAGAACCCTTAATTCACTGATTGCGAGCTAATGATAATTCATAACCTAATAGAATATGGTCAAAATTAAATGAATTTCACTTTATCTAAGCCATTGACCCATGCAGCCTAACACTATTATACCATTTGCAAAATCACATTCCAAAAGCAAAATATAGAGTCCCTCCCCACACTTGAACAACACATTGTCCTCAATGTGAGAAGGAAACACATACAAACACATAAGAAAAGGTAAAAACAGAAAATAATTAAAAATTAAACTTAAAATAAAACATAATTGAATGCTAATTTGGAAAGGAAAAATTAACACAATTGGGTTAGAAATAAATCCTAGGGAGATGGAGGTGGTGATGGTGTCAGAGGTGGCAATCGAACATCTTGAGATTTGAAATACTGACAGATCTGCCAGATATATCAGCTCTGGCATCGATGCATCCGCACAATCTCCGCTCGTGTTCTGTTGGTTTCGAAGATTGCATCCAAAACCTTCTTCCAGCCTGGTTCCTCTTCCTCTTCCTCTTCCTCTGATTCTTCACTGGACTATTCTTCTCGCCGATGTGAAACTAAGCTTGAACTTGCCTAACGCCCTAATTTTGACATGTGTCTTCTCGCTGATTTCCCTAGTTTCATGTCATAATGAAGGATTTCAACCCTTTGTAAATGGTGGTGATAGAGGAATTTAGGTAAGTGGACAGTTAGTCC
Organism: Erythroxylum suave; assembly: GCA_027563595.1. Classification (NCBI taxonomy): domain Eukaryota; kingdom Viridiplantae; phylum Streptophyta; class Magnoliopsida; order Malpighiales; family Erythroxylaceae; genus Erythroxylum; species Erythroxylum suave. The sequence continues at coordinate 4,810 of JAOSBN010055553.1, read as the reverse complement.
ACTCCAATCCACTCCAAAATGTTCTACAATGGCAGATACTACGTATCTCATTCCTAGATTGTTGCTCCACTTATGCAGAGCTGCAACAATAGTTTATAGCACATACATAGATCTGTGTATTGGAATACTATGGTCTATACATCACAATATGAAAAGTTCCTTGGTGGAACACTTATTGGTTTCGTTCTTGTCAAAGACTAGTTGACACATAAATTTGTGCAGCAATAAGTGTTCGTGGGGCCTGATAATGTTGTTGTGTGCATTCTTGGCATGAAAACGCTCAATTTCAATAAGCTTATTCCAGTATTTAGAAGGATAGAAATCATCATGTTGATCAACGATGGAGGATTCAGGGAATCCACACATCTCGCATATGATTTCTACATAATTTATATATTCGTCCTCCCAATCTAAACTACAATTCTTTTAGATTCTTAGGGTCGTAAGTCAGAGAAGTGAAAATTTCTAGTGCAAGCTCCTTATAAATAGGAAGTCGAAAGCATATAAATTGGGCCTACTAGATCCTCTCATCTAGGTTTTCCACTAGCTCATGCAATTCTAGCCTATCTAGTTTGTCAAAGTCAAAGTACTTAGGGATTACCTTTTTAGAAAGAAGGGATAAAAAATGATTACTTTCCTCCTCGGTGTAGATTGGGAAAGGTGCGCCAAAGTCTGCTACTCATTTCCTTCATTCCCGTCCCGCAACTTGTTGTCATCTATATAGTTCCCGTAGGGCTGATTGTTTAATGCATGGCATGGTTGGGTCAAATTTGGAAGAAATTTAGACAGTATAAAATTTTAGTGAAAGGTGAGAGTGCTTGGATGATTTAATTATAGAAAGGTAGCATGAAAATGAAAGTGAAAGTGAAAATGAAGTTAGAACTAAATATATATGTGGTAAAAAGGGTAAAAAGGTAAAAATGTTTTAAAGTTTTCATGCTCTCCTCTTTTCTACATAGTCGCAGGTCACAATTGTGGCTTATTACCACTCCTAATTTCCTTTTTTTTCTTTTTACAATCTTTTTACTTCCATCACTTGATTCTTCTGTTGCTCTTTTTCACCTCTCTTCCTATGCTTGCACAATCGCCCACATAACTCTAAAAACTTATCCTTTTCGCGATTTTATTCAAAACAAAAATAAAAGTAAACCTAAATACGGAATTCAATTACTTTAACGGAAATTAAACAACGAAACTAATTTTTTTCCCCATGGGTTGCCTTCCATGTAACGCTTCTTTTAACATCGGTAGCTTGACGCTCCTTTTAAGCTTAAGGTGGTTGAAATGAATGGTCTGATAGTAATGTCGCCATTAATTGCAGAGTCTGTACCTTAGCTACCATACTGCAGTTATCATCGTCCTTACAATTTTCTTTGCCTTGCCTTCTCCTTCGCAAGTGCTTCTTCTGAAAAGCATTTGCAGGATCCTCAATGCCCTCCCATTCTTCTTGAGGTTGGGTTCTTTAGGATCCACAGGAGGTGATGGAGCTTCGTACTCTCTATCAGTCACCTTGAAGGTTATATGCTCCGTCCCTATTTTTAACATTAATTTGCCCCCATCAACATCAATAATTGAGCACACAGTGGCCAAAAATGGTCATCCAAGAATTATCGAGGTGTCCCGATCTTCTCTAATGTCTAAAATAAAGAAGTCCATAGGGAAGGTAAATTTACCAACCTTTACCAACACATCTTAGATAAGTTCCAATAGTTTATGTGAAGTTCTATCAATCGCCTTGACCAAAAACTTGGTGGGCACTAACTCTTTTAACCCTAAATTTAGACTGAAGATGTATGGAATCATATTTATACTCGTGCCTAAATCTACGAATGCCCTATCTATAATGATCCTGTTGATACTATAGGGGATGAAAAGTCGTCTGGGTCTTCCGTCTTCTTCGTTGTGTTGGGGTCGTCTTCCAATGGTCACTCCTTACCTTTCTTTGTAATGGATTATTGTAATTTGAGCTTTGTCTGTATTTGTTTCATCACTTCCTCGACCTTGTTTGGCCCAATTTCCTATAACTTTTGTGCTTCCCTCTTTTCATATAACTCCCACTGAGCAAACATGGGCTGATAAGCTTCTTCGATCATTAATACAGATTGCAAAGTCAGAATCCGAGTAACCATATAATTTTCCATCACATTGTACATTAATGTTGGTAGAATACCAAATCCTATAACTCACTATACTAGCAACATATCGTAAAATCTGTCTTGCAGCTCCAAAGTGTACTTATGATGCTTCTCCATGAACCTAGAGATGGTGTTAACTGAGAAGGCAATGTTGGGTCGTGTATGTGTTAAGTAAATTAACCTGCCAACAAGGCTTCCATACAAGGTGGGATTAGCTGCTCCTTTGCCATTTGTACTAGCAAATTTATCATTAACATTTAAAGGAGTACTAACCAGTGTACAATATATCATACGAAATTTTCAAAGCAGTTCTTTGGCATAGAGCTCTTGCAACAGAAAAATACCATCAGCTTCTTGCTTTACTTCAAGACCAAGAAAGTATCGTAATGAACCCAAGTCAATCATCTCAAATTAGTTCATCATTTGATACTTGAACTCTTCAATAATAGTTTTTGTTGATCCTACATAAATCATGTCATCTACGCACAAGCAAACCATCATTGTTTGTAGGATTTAACAATCTGTATGCTTTTAATTGAGTGTTATATCCTACAAATATACATTGATGAGACTTTGGATCCAATTCCTTCTATCCTGTGATGTGATCAAAGCATAACAAATAGAACCGAAAATTCACAAGTGACTTACGGAGGGTTTGTACCCATTCCAAACTTCGAATAGAGTTTGGTTTTATACTGCTTTTGTAAGAGATATGTTGAGAAGATACACAGTAATGGCTGCTGCTTCTGCCAAAGTGTTTGGTAAATTCTTGCCCTGCAACATACTCTTAGCCATCTCAACAATGGTACGATTCTTTCGGTATGTTATATTGTACACTGGTTACTTTAAATGTTAATGATAAATTTGTTAGTAGAGATAGCGAAGGAGAAGCTAATCCCACCTCTTATAGAAGCCTTGTTAGCGGGTTAATTTACTTAACACATCCATGGACTGACATTGCCTTCTCAGTTAACACCATCTCTAAGTTCATGGAGAAGCCATCACAAGTACACTTTGGAGCTACAAAACGGATTTTGCGATATTTTGCTGGTATAGTGAGTTATGGGATTTGGTAGTATACCAACATTAATGTACACTGTTATGGAAATTTATATGGTTACTTGAATTCTAACTTTGTAAGTTGTATTAATGATCGAAGAAGTGTATTAGCCCATGTTTTCACTTATTAGTAGCTCTGATACCACAATGTTGATAATTAGACGGTAAGTGAAAATTAATCAGAGAAGAATACTACTGTAATGCTCTATTTTTATTAAAACTGAGGAGCCTTTTAAATAGGTTTAAACACAAATGGAAAAACAAAATCACCGTTGTCAATAAATACAGGAGCAAATTATTGCCCAATAAAACAGAAAGAAACAATTCCTAAATAATCTCCTAAAGACTAAAACAGCTTGTTGACTAATTTAGAATCACAATTCAATAAAAAGCTCCCTTAATTTAGCTCTCTGTGACTAATATTTTGTTATGAATTTACACTTCACTCACACACACCTCACGCAATATGTCACACGCCCACACTGAACACACACAGAGAGAGAGAGAGAGAGAGAGAGTAGATTCAGAAATTTATTCACTGATTGCATTCCATTACATTCTATTATAACGGCTATAACAAGGTTCTACGAATATCATAGAATATTGTCATGTGAGTCTCAGTTGCATCTATTGCCTCCTCCGCTGCATTTTGCTTATTCATAACATGTTTGTTCAACGTCGTTCTTATTTTCTTCTTCTTTCTTCCATGCAGCTCATGTTTTCGTAACATCCCCTCCGCCTTCAATAGCCACCTTGTCCATTAAGTTAATGTCCGGAAACCTCTTCTGTAGCTCGTAAATCATTCCCAGGTCGCCTCTTCTTGAGTTCCTCCTTGCCATTGTACTAGTACTCCCATGGCTACTTTATTATTCTTCTTCACCATTCTTCTTCCCTAAATGGCCATTGGAATTTTTTCCATGCCCCTTACTGCAGTGGGCAGTTGACTCGATATGGGCATGTTTTCAGATACAAAACCTTGTAATTGAGATACATGGAAGGTGGGATGGATGGAAAATCCTTCAGGAAGTCCTAATGTATAAGCCACCTTATTCACCTTAGCAGTGATTGGAAAAGGTCCACAGTAAAGGTGATAACTTTTGGTTGGCCCGTCGTTGTAACGAATGCTGCTTATAGGGTTGCAGCTTAACATATACCCACTGTCCTTCTTTAAACTCCCTTTCTAAACACTTCTTATCGGCCTATAACTTCATCCTCTGTATTGCTCTGTTCAGATGAAATTTGATGATCTGACGTGTTGCCTCCCTTTCCTAAACTATTTGATCCATTCCCACATTCTTAGAATCTCCTGCAACATACAGCACATACAAAGGCAGGGGATAACCATAGAGGACTTCAAAAGGCATAGTATTTATGGCTGAATGTTGCGTATTATTTATTCTGAGGTATGTTTGTTGGACCCCGTCTCCGAGGCCCAACATTCGGAAACACACAAGCACACCTAAGCATAGAAGGCCCATAACTCACCACAATAGGGGAAACTTGCAATAGAAAGGTTGGATTGGCTTCCTAAGAACATTTGTTCCTCATGGTCTAACGATTCTAACACCACTGGAAACGCTCCATTCGGATTAGAAATGAAAAAGTTTTGGCAAAAA